>JACXGJ010014474.1:0-14790 GCA_016801105.1 Esox niger
AGATATGGCATGTGAACATGAACCATTGATCTGGCAGGGGTGAGATGGCAGGGAGCTGTATTTGACTGTGTGGTGATTAGGTGAACTGGGGACAGGTGTGTGAGTAGGTGATTGGTGACAGGTGTGTTAGGTGTGTACTGAATTTCTGGAGCGCGGGCGCCCTCTGCTGCGCGCTGGCGGAGGCGGGGACGTGACAGTAAACTAGCAGAAATATTGGCAGTAGTATTGAGTATTATAGATATCTCAAGTCTAATATTAATAAACATACAAAATATAAACTAGCATACATTTTTGAAAGTGTAGGATGGGGAGTTTGACCAGTATGATAAACGTATACAGTATTATAGATACATATGTGTGTAATATGCTTATTCTTTTATAGAGTAAATTATTTTCAAATGTACTCTATATAAACTAATTGGTTATATTCTACTTTAAGAGTTTACCAATGCAATATTTTTATCTATAGACTTTTTACCCAACTTTTGAAAACTATAGTCATCTGCAATTACCCGCAGTATTAAACAAAAAAACATCAGTCTGCGATCATACACTTTACCAGGGGGGCATAGTCACCAACATAGCCGCAAATCTGGGGTTGGTGCTAGCGAAGTCTAAAACTGGCAAATATAGAGCGTACAGAGATATTGTTATTCACGTTGGCACCAAAGACGTTTGAATGAAACAGTCAGAGGTTACAAAGCAAAAAATAGCATCAGCGTGTAAACTAGATAGAAAAATGTGTCGGCATTGAGTAATTGTCTCTGGCAGCCACCCAGCTAGTGGTAGTGACGAGCTCTACAGCAGACTTGTGTAACTCAAGCGCTGCCTGAAAACGGAGATCTGCCCGATGCAGGAGGTAGTTTGTAGATGACTGGCTATCTTTTTGGTGCTCTCACAGAAATGAGACCAAGCCTGGTCTTCTTACGAGCGATGAACACTATCCTAGTTGGAGTGGTGCTCTTCTTTTATCTAGGAATATTGACATTGCTAGCATAATGGATTCTGTCGAGAGCATAGCCAGAGTATTTAGTACAGTTTTGCCTATTGCAACTGTGACTCGTTCCAGACTGAGAAAAGTTAAACAAGGTAGTGCTAACAATAGCAACCTTATTAAGATAGACTTCCTCCACATCAGTCACAAATATATATGACTGTATAACCTCGCATCTCAAAATGGGACTCCTAAATGTTAGATCCCTTGCTCCAAAGACAGTTGCAGTAAATCAATACATAAACAAGATGTTATTGGCTTGTGTGAAACATGGCTAAAGCCTGAAATGTACTGCCCTAAATGAGGCCTCTCCTCCTGGCTGATATATATCTCCCGTGCATCCCAAAAAGCAGAGGGTGTTGCTAAATACATTTCCATTAATTTCCCCCCAAATCCTGGAAAATCAGATCACTGTCTTATTACATTTACCCTTAAAACAAGAAACCCACTTGCTCCGCAAACAATGAGTTTCAAAAGCAGTACTATAAATTCATGGACTACAAATAGACTTCTCGATATTCTGACCAAGACCCTATTATAATGGCGTATGGCTAACGAGTGGTGCCCCTCTATCATTTTGAGTTGAATCTTCAGTGACTCAGGAGTGCAATTTGTATTTCTGCCATGCATGCTCAATATGCTGAGTATGAGCAGCAGTCTCAGGATCAGCAAAGTTCCTGTTATGGCAGACAAAATACTTGCTAAATATTTTTTTTGCCTTGGTTACTTTCATGTTGTCATAAAAAAGACACTGACAGGTTATGTTGTCTCAGTTAATGTCAAGATGTCATAACAAAGACATCCCAAACAATGTCAACGTTGCATAAAAAATAACATAATCAACCGAATGACACCTAATGACAACATTCATAAACATGTATCACTCGACACATTCACAAAATGTATTTTTATTTCTAATGAGTTCTAAACCCACAAGTTGTCAGCTAGACCCGATTCCAACATAATTGCTCCCTTTCCTCTGGATGTATATTGAACTCAATAGAAATAGCAGAAGTTAAGTCTCGTTAAAAAAAATCAGTCAGATAGTAGCTTGAAAGACTCATTGCTTTCCCTTTCCAAAGTCCTCCTGGTTGAGTTGCAGATCAAGAAAATACCTGATAACTTCAGCTGACACTCTGATTCTGATAAGGACAAGGTTCTGCTTCTGACAGCCCACATGTATTTATTAATTATTACAATTTATACTCTTAATATGTTTACCTAGAACAGCCAGAAGAGGACTGGTCACCCCTCTGAGCCTGGTTCCTTTAGGATTTTTACTACATTTCAGCCTTTTTAGGGAGTTTTTTCTAGCCACTGCAACTCTTTGGGGTTTAAGGCTGGGTGTTTTGTAAAATAACTTTGAGAACTGCTGATGTGAAAAGGGATTTTTAATGGTACATGCCAAGGAATAATCTTATGCCCATTAATACTAGACACACCAAATGCCTACGCCAATTGGCGTTTGAATTTGTAATGAAAATAAAACTGGCATTGTGACAGCTACACCCTCCTCCTTCCATGACTTCCTAAATTGGTGTATATTACATTGTTCTGTTGTCAGAATACTAAGCTGATGAACAAAAGCCTATTTAAAGACTATTTACCTGTTTTTGTACCCTGTTTTCCAAATTAATCCGCCAATAGCCAACGCCACTTAGTGTTGGTACCGAAATGGTACCCAGGCGTTAATCACCCCTCGCTGAATGCATGACGTCAATTGGATGATAATACGATAATCCCAGATGAATGAAACCATAATTAGGCTATTATTGAAACATAATGCCAATGATATAGGCTACTTATCACATTAATTACCATTTTTCAATAGGAGATTCAGCTTATTTTGTAGGCTAAATCATCAAATCGAAAATGTAAATCTACATTATTTTAGGAGGGAAAGAGGAACTAAATCGCAAATATCCCTATCGCCTCTCTGAATTTTCTCTGCTTATTTTACTGAAAATGTATATTATACAAATGTATTAAGCTAAAAAATTCAGAGAGGCGATAGAGAGGCGATATTCACAAAACAAAATTCCAATGATTTATTCTCTTAACTCCTCTCGGTTTTTCGATAACATATTCTTGTCACCGATAGAAGAATCTTAAGTGCCAATAATCTATGAGGCTAGAGCTATGCATTGGCATTGTAATCAACCCAATAGCCCCACTACAACCCCTGGGAGAGACTTGCAATGATGCTCCAATCACAGCCTATTAATTTTGGTCTGTCTTTTTATAATAATTCCCCGGTTTTTCGATAACTTATTGATGTCACCTATAGAAAAATATTATATGCCAGTAATCTATGAGAATAGAGCTATGCATTGGCATTGAAATAATTTCTTTTTATTCAGTCGTGTTTTTTAGTATGTTGAGACCTTCAGTACAAACACATTATTTTATTTTTCAAATTCATTAGCCCCAATGAATGCAGTGCTGTTGTCCACGAACACCATCCTCACGTATGTGTTGCCTTTTTCCAGGTGGGAGAGGGCAGTGCGTGTCATCAGGGTGATGGCATCTTCTGTAGATCTACTGGGTGAGTGGGGCAGCGAGATAAGCATCATTGTTATTTCTCCCTTTGTATTCTGTGATGTGTCGCAGCTCTCCCCACATGTGTCTGGGGTCAGATCTGTGGTAGTTAGACCCAAATTTATCCATGTGTATGGAAGGCTATCCCCGATAGCCTTCCGTAGGTCATATCTGTATCTCCTCAAAGCTTCCAGGTCTCCAGCAAAGGGCGCAGCTAGTCCAGTTATATACAACAATGCAGAGAAATCAGCAGAACCAAGGGCTCACACAAAATGGCTGCCACCATTACAGGTCCCCCACAATGTTTAAAAGCTGGTCACATACATTGTGGACTGAAGGCATCCTTTGGTTTTCTATACCCTTAAACATGTCAATCTTGTCAGCTTTTCTCCAAATATAAATTTGCATGTAGAAAATTGGGTGAAAAATGCCTGATCATACCATGTTACTTTTCCCATTGCTTAGGGGTCCATGTTTTGTGCTATTTAACACCAAGATATGTTTCTTTGTTTGTTGGCCTTGAATACAAGTTGTTTGCGAAAGGCACCTCTGCCATAAATTTCAGCTTTGTGAAAGCTCACAAAGTATAGCTTTGTTTTAGACAGGGTTACAGAAGTGCTCATTCAATTCAGTGGTAATCTTTGAGGCTTTGCTTTTGGGGCATTGCGCCATTATCCTTTTAAGTGCCTATCTACCTGTTTGCCTGCTTCGACTTGTGACCACTAACCTTCTTTGCCAAAGCAATTTGTTCATGTTCAACTCATGCTGTCATTATTTTTTAGCATATTCTCCTTGACACTTTGAGTAATTTAGTTCACAGACTATTTGGCCTGTTTGGAAGTTTGTTTTCAAAACAACATGAGGCAACTGTCAATCAAAATGCTTATTTTCAGATGCCTTTCATGATTAACATTAAAACAGCCAGTGGCAAAAGCCAAACAGATCTAGATGCAATTTGTGGTGGAAGTAAACTTTAGTCAGTTCAACACAATGCTTAATGCTGTCTAGACCAAGTTACCCAACATTTCCTGAACGCCCACGTATCCCTTCTTAAAGTGACACATTTCATACTTTCATCTATCTAGAACCCACCTTTCCTAAAGATGTATGGCAGAGGTGCAGAGATTGTATTAAACAAAACACATCTTGCTATTCCTTCTCTGATTTCTACTAATCATTAGCTCTAAAATAACAGCACATCCTTGCTAGTTTGCTAGTTGATTAAATGTTTGTAGGAATTTGAGACCGAAAGCTGTCTCACGAAGGGTAGCAAGCACACAAGTTTATTTACATAGCACAATTCATACATAGAAGCTATTCAATGTGCTTTACAAATAAATAAATAAAAATATATTAAAATAAAATAGCATGAAAACAAAAACTCAAAACAACATCATAATATTAAAACAGAATAATAAAATAAAAATTGAATAAAAATGGGAGAAAAACATAGGAAGCTATAAAAAATTTAAGGCTTAACAGCGCGGATATGTTTTAGTGCTCAGTCATAGGCATTTGAAAAGAGATGTGGATTTTAAAATTGATGGGTTTGAAGCATGTCCAAGATCTGGTAGTTTAATCCAGTTGTGTGCAGCATTACTGTTAAACACATCTTGACCATGTTTAGTTTGGGCTCTATTAGCAGACCTGTGTACATGGATCTAAGAGCCCTGTTTGGTTTATATTCTTCAAACATATCAGAAATGTATTTGGGGCCTAAACCATTCAGTGATTTATATTAAAATCAATTGTTTAACTGACTGGTATCCAGGGAATAGATTTTAGAACCAGAGTGATGTCAATCAAATCAATCAATCAATTAATCAATCAAATGTATTTTATAAAGCGTTTTTTACATCAGGACTTGTCACAAAGTGCTTTCACAAAATACCTGGCCTTTAACCCCAGGGAGCAAACAACAGTAGTGATGAACTTCAGTGGCTAGGAAAAACTCCCTAAGAGAGCCGAAATTTAGGAAGAAACTTAGAGAGGAACAATCTCCGAGGGCTGACCAGTCCTCTTCTGGCTGTGCCGGGTGAACATATTAAAAATCCAAATTGTAATAGTTAGATGCATGTGGGCTAAGTCCAGAGTCTATTTAAACGTAGTCCAGATTGGGGGCATGACCAGATGGACAAGGACAGGGACAGACGGGGGGGGGGGGTCAGCGTAGTGGCAGCTGAAATTGTCAGGTATCGTCTTGATCTGCAACACAACCAGGAGGACTCTGGACAGGACAGCAACGAGCCGAGCCTGGTACTCCGCAGGTGTGGGTTAAGTCCTCATGTCCTCCTAAGCTAAAAATGACAGAAAATAGGGAAAATGTAGACCCTACTCCCCCAGCACAATAATATAGCAGCGTAAGACATTGGCGCTGAGACTGGGGGGTCCAGTGACACTGTGGCCTTATCCGGAGGAGGCCCCGGACAGGGCCCAACAGGCAGGGACTCAATCCACCCACATTGCCAAGCATCAACCAAAGGGACACCCACCAGCGGCAATCATCCTGAATGAGGGCCGAGTATTGCCAGCAGAGTATAGCCCAGTGCGCAACAGAGAGACAACAACAAGCCAGTGACTAATCCCCCCAATGGCATTGGAGGGAGGGCATCCCAGTGGCGATGAGAGCCCACCTGGCAAGACAGCAAGGGTGGACAGCATCAGGCTTTTCTGGTCACCTTCACGCCCCGGGGCCAGACTACACTTAATCATAGACCAGGCTGAAGAGATAAGTCTTCAGTAGGCGCTTGAAGGTTTGCACTGAATCTGCATTTCTAATTTTGATTGGTAAATCATTCCAAAGTAGTGGAGCTCTATGAGAGAAAGCCCTGCTTCCGGCTGTTTGTTTAGAAATGTTAGGTACAGTTAAAAGGCCTGCATCTTGTGATCTAAGGTTACGTGCAGGTAGACAAAAGAAGAGCACCACTCCATCTAGGATGATGTCAGATCAGGCCTGACCCTATTTCTGGGCGAGTCCCAAAAAGAGAGCCAGTTATCTACAAACTCTACCTTCTGTGACGGGCAGAACTCAGTTTTCAGCCAGCGATTGAGTTGCGCAAGTCTGCTTTAGAGCTTGTCACTACCCCTAGCTGGGAGGGGGCCAGAGACAATTACTCGATGCCGACACATCTTACCAGCTAGTTTACAAGCTGACTCTATGTTCTGCTTTGTAACCTCTGATTGTTTCATCCTAATGTCGTTGGTGCCAACGTGAATAAGAATATCTGTGTACTCTCTATACTTGCCAGTTTTAGAATTCGCTAGCACCAACCCCAGATTTGTAGCTATGTCGGTGGCTCTGCCCCCCGGTGATATGCTCTGGTTAACATTCTAGCAGCAGCATTTGGAATAAGCTGCAGCTTTTTTGCTGATTTTTGTGGAGACCAGTTAATAGGCCATTACAGTAGTCAACGCTACTAGAGATAAAAGCATGGAGGAGCTTCTCTTAGTATTTTTGTGATTCTGGCTATATATATATATATAAGATGATAGAATGCTGTTATGGTGACCGTTTTGATAGGACTGTTAAGTGTAAGGTCATAGCTTTGGCAACATTAAATACCACAGCTCTGGTAGTTAATGTTGATCTGTAGAATTTGGCCCAGAGGTAGCATACAGAGATTGAACAGAAGCAGTCCGAGAACTGAACCCTGGGGAACTCTGCATGTCATAGCCACCCTATCAGATTCATGATTACCAATGGTGATAAAGTAACTCAGGCCATCCAGATCAGATCTGAACCAATTAAGGACTGTCCCAGAGAGTCATACCCAATTTTCCAGCCTAACTATAAGTGTTCTAAGATCTATAGTGTCAAATGCTGAACTGGGATCTAATAGAACCAGAACTGTTATCGGAATCAGTACTCAGCCGTATATCATTGTGGAATCTGAGCATTCACAATTACAATATGAATGTATGTTTGATTGGAAGTCAATGTGCCTGGATAATGAGAACAACAGAAACATCTCTGTTTAGATTCTCTCTGTAGGTTGCGCTCTGATAACCACAGGAATGTTTACATTGACCGTTTGGCATGGGGGTTACTGTCTTGGAAACTGGATCTTTCCAGCTCCGTAACCTCATGAACAAGACTATCTAATGCTGCAATAAACAAATAAATTACTCTCTCCCTTGGCAACCGGGTACGCGATTCATTATTTCAACCGCTATATAAAACGGCTGATTTCTAACATGATGCTGCCGTGACCGGATGGACAAGTTTTAACGATTATACTGAACTTCGGCTGGTGAGCTAAGGGGCACGATTTGCAATTGCGAGGAAGAAGTTGTTTTCCTGGTTACTAGTGAGTCGTGAAACTACGCCATATAACGAACTGTCAAGATTACATGAGCGTTAATTAGTCGAACATGCCCTATGACGACTGTAAGGGAAATTTCTTACACTGATGTATTCATACTGATTAAAGGACTGAGTCCCCATGTTTAGAGAAGGAAGAGAATGTGGGAGAGTGGGTCTGGTATCTGCTTAGGTGACATCCTTGCCCCGTGTCAGCAGACTTTATGGTTACTCGTAAATCTCCTTGTCTGTATAACCCATTTTGGTTTGTCTATTGTTCTTCCAGTTGCTGTAAGTCCTTCTCAACTGTTGAAGAGGTTACCCATGGGGGGGGGGGGCAGCCAGCAACTGGGTTCTGTTGAGTTGGCACAGATGTCCAACATCTGACCACACCCCTTTTCTGTCTTTAATTACTGATGATTGTCCTGTATTAGTTAGAGATTATTCACTGTTACTTTGTAACCTGTGTACTCTCTCCTTGCAAGAATAAACTGTTGATTGTGCAATTGAGTTTTCCTCTGTCTTACCTGCCATTTTCGTAGTTAAAGATAAGTGTCCGTTTGGACTTTAGAAAATTACCATAACACGACCCAACTAGGTCACTGTGTTTATTGCGTGGAATCTGTATGCTAGTGCCGATAGTCTGTTTCAATTTAGTGGGGCATTGACCAGTGTGTTTCAGTGCTGACATGTATTTTGTCTGGCCACAGTAGGATGACACTGCAATTTCCTTTTGAGGATTAGAGTATGATATTGTATTTTTGGGGCGGTTATACAGTGATTTGTACAAGTAAAAAAAGAATGCCGTCCAGTTGGATAAAGACAACAAGATGACTCCAGACACGTATGATGCTTTCATGTTTAAAATCATGCCGCGAATAGGACACCACCAAGAACAAAAAGCATCATTCACAACGATGCCTGAAAATATTTTCTAACTAAACCAGATGGGTTCTGAGGAAGCCGTGAATGGGTCCAGAGGAAGTAGGAACAAAGGAAAGTTAAGATGGCCGAGAAAGGAAAACCGCCAAAAGGCGGTGAAGGAGACAATCAAAATGGACAAAGATTGATTCTGACCACCTGGTTGACCGACAGTAGTCTCAAGAAGGAGTCTCTTTTATGGGATCCTGGAATCATGGACAATACTAGGAATGTGAGCATTCATAATTATTGATGCAGAGTTTTTACATGTTTATTTCCTAGAATGTATCGTACCAACGATTGAATGAAGCTGAAACTCATCAAGGAAACGTGATCACATTCCTCGGTAACAGCCAAGCTTATTTAATAAAAATGGCATGTAGGTTAAAGCACATTGATGGTATAAAGCATGTTTTAATAGGCATTTTAAATAGCCTGTCTTGTTCTGTCATGCTTGAACACGTTTTAAAGGGTATTCAAGAAATATCCTGTTTTGTTGTGCTTTGTCATGTTCACTATGTAATTTTGAGTCAAACGTATTTATTGCGTTGATGATGATGTTTAAAACCTCAAGGGGGGTGTGTCAACAATGATGGTAGGCCTTAACCAAGGCCCACCGCATAGTAACCATCTGTTGGTTGAAGAGCAGTTCGCTAGCACACGTGAGTACATCTGAAACCTAGTAATGAATTAGAAATTGGTACAAAGATTACCAGATAAAATCTGGTAAAATAGTGTCTTACAAAAAGGTTAACATATTGTGCTTTCTCTCTTTATATTGTATAAGTGGTAGAATGAAGAATCTGGTCATAGTCTAACATTAAGGAGACACACTATGTCCCATGAGGACTGGTTTTGAATCCAAAATAGTTATAGCCTAAAAAAGAGGATAATACAGCTAAAGCGAGTTTACTCCCCACAATAAATTAGATGTTGTATTTAAAATGCTGAATTTAAATTGTTTAAATAATATAGTTTCTCTTATTTGTTTTTACCAACAATAACTGGAATAATACTTGTGTTTTTAAAACAGACACCTGATACTCGTTAATGGAGTTTAAATTCTAAGATGGTCAATTGACTAATGAATAGATAAGGTATTGATGTAAGTGTTTAAGGTCTACATTGAGTGTCATTTGGATTACTTATTGTCCCTTGATTTTGGTGATATCATACATCTGTTTTCGGTCTACATCGCCATTCTTAAAGAGTTTTCTTAATTTCCACCCTAATATTGAGTTGCTGTGTATACAGGTGCTGGTTATATGATTAGAATATCATCAAAAAGTTGATTTTTTTCAGTAATTCCATTCAAAAAGTGAAACTTGCATAATGTATACAGTCATTCCACTCAGACTGTGGAAGACATACAAGACCACTGATAATCTCCCTCGAACCAGGGCTCCATGCAAGATCTCACCCTGTGCGGTCAAAATGATCACAAGAACGGTGAGCAAAAATGTGAAGCATGGGGGTGCAAAGGGACCAGGACGACTGATCCGTGTAAAGGAAAGAATGAATGAGGCCATGTATCGTGAGATTTTGAGTGAAAACCTCCTTCCATCAGCCAGGGCATTGAAGATGAAACTTGGCTGGGTCTTTCAGCGTGACAATGATCCCAAACACACTGCACAGGCAACGAAGGAGTGGCTTAGTAAGAAGCATTTCAAGGTCCTGGAGTGGCCTAGCCAGTCACCAGATCTCAACCCCTTAGAAAATCTTCGGAGGGAGTTGAAAGTCAGTGTTGCCCAGCCACAGCCCCAAAACATCACTGCTCTAGAGGAGATCTGCAGGGAGGAATGGGCCAAAATACCAGCAACAGTGTGTGAAAACCTTGTGAAGACTTACAGAAAACGTTTGACCTCTGTCATTGCCAACAAAGGGTATATAACAAAGTATTGAGATTAACTTTTGTTATTGACCAAATACTTATTTTCCAGCATAATTTACCAATTAATTAATTAAAAAATCCTACAATGTGATTTAATAGATTTTTTTTTTCTCATTTTGTCTCTCATATTTGAAGTGTGCCTATGATGAAAATTACAGGCCTCTCTCATCTTTTTAAGTGGGAGAACTTGCACAATTGGTGGTTTTGTATGGTGGCCCACGGGGGCAAAACAAAACAATATTAGCGATGCAAACAAAAGCTGAAAACACAACAATATTAACAATAATATTACATTCATAAAAACGCTGCATTTCATAAAACATTAAACTACCTACAACACAACAGCATTAACTCACAACACAACATAATTCGGTCATACCACAACAGCATTAGCCCAAACACATCAACATTTGCAGAAACGCTGAATTATCTGAGCCAGATAATCATCTCTTGTGCCAACTTCCTTTACTTCCTGCTTGGGTCATTATGGACATGGATCTCCAAAGATAACATCAAAGCCAACATGCCACCCGAGATCAATGATTATCCAGACACCAAGGTTGTGATCAACTGGACTGAACTCTGCTGCCAGACACCTTCTTTAGTCCTACAGAGTGAGGTGTTTTCTTACAAGTCGCACTGTACCTTTAAGGGCTGTTAGGAATGTCACCACATGGAGCTGTCACTTTTGAATCCTCTTTGTATGCTGGTTCTGTTAGTGACAGGGAGACTGATAGGCAGCCAGGAATGTTCTTACTTATCCCTGATCATGGCCTTTATGGTGGATGAGGGCTACTTCGTGGATGATCTTGTTCCATGCAAGATCTGTCGGCCAGCTTTTCTGATGATGCGCACACAGATGCCAGTGCCAAGAGATTAGGGAGACCCTAACCATTACCTGGCAAAGGGTGCATGTCAAAAGAATAATTTGGAGAGTAAAGGAGCACAAGCTGTTTGACACAATCATCCCTCTTACTGTCTCAGGCAGCATCAACCAACTATTTCTGTTGTCAGGTTTGCTGGTCAACAATCAAAATAGACCATTGGTTAGAGCATGGGCCAAGCCAGTATAAATGTACACATCATGCTTTTTGCTTTTTGCTTTGGGTCACTGATATTGAGCAATTGTTAGGGAAATGCTTTGGTGATCCATGCATTATTTTTTACAGACAACTAACTGCAAGTAATAGCTACATGTAATGAAATATTTATTGGATATTAGCTCATTTTTACCTACCATAAAATCAGGTGAACTTCACAAATGTCAAAATATGAAATGTATACATTATGGATTAAATATATCAATAACTTGTAACACTTGTTGTGGCAATTTCTTAATGTATTTTGGAGACATGTTTGTTCATCTATTGTCTGGTATGTAACTCTTTGGTTGGTTGTGACACACATCTGTATAATGTCAAAGGATCACTGGGTACTCTGACCATCTGTTCAACTGACTAAACCAATAAGGGTATCTGTCCTTTGTTCCTTAGGAATCTGTTTGTTGGGGGAAGGTAGGGGCAATTGGCCCTTTAGGTAAACACAACAGTAAACATGGCAGGAAGGATAAGGTGGGGGGACAACCCTCCCTTCAGGTAAAACCTGTGTGACCCATGGTAGTTGGGTAGCATCTTACCACACCCATTTTAACTGTAATAAATACTGACTGTTCATGTATTTTCCTTTAGAGGCTCCTCGAATGATTATTCTGTAAGCGTTTGACGCGTCTCTGTTTGCAAATAAACTGCTAATTGTGCCCAGAGAATTTTGTCTCTGTTCTTACTCCTTTAAGAGTATCTATCGATGGAATTGTCATCACACACTGCAATGCATATCAGTTCAAGATTCAACATCATGTTAAGGAAATATAGAAGATATACATTTATTAATAAATACAAGCTGTTATTTGTTGAACTGTTGAAATGATACACATTAAAATACATTCTTCATACAATCTGTATTTGTTTTGTTCTTTACGGGAACACTAATACTTGTTTTGAAAACTGGGTTTCTACAGGTGCTAAAATGTAACAACTTCAAACAAATACAAATTCTAAATATTAATTTGGAACAACTGAAATAGCACCCAAGCAGGGGGATACATTCAGTTGCGAGGCAGACTTTTCTGCAAATAAAAATGTGTGGTCAGCCTTCTCTCTAATAGTGTTTGAAACCTGAAGATCTTTATATATCCTCTCAACTAGAATGTTCTCCTGAGCACAGATGACAAAGTCACACCAGCTACAACTGTTAGAAAGATTTGACATTGCACCTGCCAGTAGTAGGCATGTGATCTCTTCAACATCTGCTCTCCATTCAGGTAATTCCAGTCCACTTAACTTTGTACACTTGGCTACTTAGCCTCCAAAACACCAAATTGGGTCAAATATGATGCCATCTGGAGGCGGTCCTAATCATGGTTTACTGGGTGGACAACAAAACCACATTGGAAGAGGTTACCATTTTTCAATGTGAAGCCCATCTCCATGGTCTGCATACCAGATCCCTTGAACAGCTGTTCTGCTAGGTGGTCAGTGGATGTCTCCCCTAGTACATAACAAACCTCTGGGAAACGTGAGGATGTTATTCTCCTTTTCCTAAGATGACGCCATTCGGTGCTGCTGCTCTGCTCACTTGTACCTGCCTGGATTTTGTGTGACAGCTCACAGGTTGTCTCTAATGCTTTGTCATGGAGTTGCTTTTGATGAGTAAGGATGTAGACACTGAGAAGACTGAAGCCTGCAGCCAAATGGAAGTGGTGTAGGATGGGCATCGGGTATCTTCACATCACATAATATGAATTATATAACACACAGCTACACAAACTCCAAATATCACATTTCTAAAACATGAATTTGAGTTGCCTCTAACCTTACCTTATTCCATCAGCACACAAGTTAGTTTGTTTCAGAACCTCCATGCTATCAACCGGACCAGTCTTCACACTCTAAAGAACAAGGAGTAACAATCTATTAAAACAGACGTACTTTTACATTAGATAACTTATGTATGTGCATTGCTTTGGCCACTATTAAGTCTCTGTTTAACTCAGAGGACACAGTGTCCATGATTCCCTAAACTAATTTAAAAAGTTGATTCATCAGACCACACGACAAATTACCACTTCACCTTAGTCCCCCTTAAATGAGCTCAGTCCCAGAGAACGGCGTTTGTGGATCTTGTTTATATATGGTATCTGCTTTGTGTGGTAGAGATTTAACTTGCATGTGTGGATGCAGCAATGCACTGTGTTCACAGACATTCATTTTTGGAAGAGTTCCTGAGCCCATGCAATGATGTCCACTACCAGAATCGTGTCTGTTTTAAACATAGTGCTGTCTGAGGGCCCGAAGATCACGGCCATCCAATACTGGTTTTCGACCTTGTGCCTTGCGTACAAAGATTTCACATTTTTGTTGTAGCCCTGAACAAGTTCACCTGTTTCACCTAATCAAGGAAGTGATAATTAGTTCACAAGTTGCACCAGGATAAATAAAAAAACATGGAAGGGCTGCTGGTCCCTGAGAAGTGGTTAGAGATCCCCTGAGCTAGCTATAACTAATGTGCGCTGCACAAACTAACTAACGTGTGAGCCCATTATAAAAACTAGAAAACAACTACAGTTGCTAGCTGACTCATGTTGAAATCAACATGTGTTATCTCTGACTGGCAAGAACCCTTCATCTGCTGATTAGGGAACACTACACTACGGTACCATTCATAGCCCTGTGTAATATTAAATGTATTCACATTCCTGTTTTTCTGAAACTTTTGTATTTTTATCTAAGAAATAAACTGAAATTTGTTTAAAACTATTTTTGTTTGGTTTAGCTTTAAGTGATAATTTATTAGTGTGTACACAATCAATCAAACAATCAAATTTATTTTATAAAGCCCTTTTTACATCAGCAGTTGTCGCAAAGTGCTTTCACAAAACACCCGACCTGAAACCCCAAGGAGCAAACAACAGTAGTGTTGAACTTCAGTGGCTAGGAAAAACTCCCTATGAGAGCCGAAATTTAGGAAGAAACCTAGAGAGGAACCAGGCTCCGAGGGGTGACCAGTCCTCTTCTGGCTGTGCCGGGTGAACATATTAAGAGTCCAAGTTTTAATAGTTCAATGCATGTGGGCTAATCCCAGCGTCCA
>JACXGJ010014475.1:0-14899 GCA_016801105.1 Esox niger
GGTGGAGTAACAGGGGAGAGGACATCAGGGACAGCCAAGCATGTTTGGACCGATATCAAAAGACACTCCACGGAGTTTCTAGTAGATGTTACATAGCAAGCCAAATGAAAGGCCATTTGCTTTGTGGCGAGAGAGTACTTATCGAGTGTAGAGTCAGATGTTTATGTTTTCATGAGAAAGACTGTGATACGGTGGAAGGGAGAGTGGGGGAGATGAAAATGATACAAACACACACACACACACACACACACACACACACACACACACACATGAAAGACACAGGACATAAGGGTGCTGTTAGTGCCACAGGTCCTCAGTACTGCCGACTGGTAAATGGAGTATTATTCTCCTTATCTGGCTTGACAGATGAGGCCTGGCTCACATCTGAGCTTTCAGAATATCATTAAGTGCTTCAGTTTTGGATTATGCACATAAAAAATGGGGATGGGGACATCCTGCTCAACGGTTCCCTTTTGTGTTCAAAAGATCCCCGTATTCATCACCGTAAACCGCCGGTGGAACGCTATGAGGGCTATTTGTCTTTGTGACAGACTTTGTTTAATGGCAGCGTGGGTAATACTTTCAGGTCAAGTTCACACGAGTGAGAACGCGGTGGGAAGATTCACGTCACGGGCAACATTGAGGTTTCTTAGTCGGCCTCCCCAAAGATATCCCTGCTGCGAGTTGATGTGAAGCAGAGGAGTGTGGACGTAACTTCAGCCACACTCCAAAGGATCTCTGTACCTGTACTGGATGTGACTTCAGCCACACTCCAAAGGATCTCTGTACCTGTAGTGGATGTGACTTCAGCCACACTCCAAAGAATCTCTGTACCAGTAGTGGACGTGACTTCAGCCAAGACCTCTGTACCTGTCCCATACTGTTTATACTCCTTTCTCCCTGTCTGTATGCAGAGATCTGTCTGTTGACACGTGGCAGAAGAACGGCCAGCGTCAGAGCGGACACGTACTGCCGTTTGTACTCTTTGTCTGTGGACAACTTCAACGAGGTCCTTGAGGAGTATCCCATGATGAGGCGGGCCTTTGAAACCGTGGCTCTGGACCGACTGGACCGAATAGGTAAGAAACTACATCCATTGTCAGGTTCTGTGATATATGAGTCTACTGCATGCAGATACCATCCTGAGGCAGCACCTTGCACTGGATTACCACTGGTTCAAATCACAGATTTTTTCAATTACAAATGATCTTGTAGTATATGACTACGAATTGACTCGGGGATTCAGCTGCCAGTTCCTGTACCGCACAGGATGGTGTCTTTCTGTGAATCAAACGCAGACGTGCCAAAGCCAGGGAATCCTCCGTAGGGACGAGTCACTCGTTTCCAGCTAAGTGAGCAGCCAGCTACGAGGGGACGCCAAACAATCGGCGTGTATGTTAATGTTGGTGACCTGCTCAAGGCAAGCTGGGCAAGGAGGTCAAGCAAACACATGTGTCATATTAGTTTGGAAATCCACCCCCCCACTACAACGCCGCCCCATCTGGCGCTGCAGTCACCAGGGAGGAGGGGGACATGGCAGGAGACAACTGTCAGTTCCACAGTGTGTTGTCTTAGCATCTCACGTGTTATCCCTCAAGGCAGAGATAGTGACAGAAATAGGAACAAAATGTAGCTAACCCAGCTGACCTATTGCAAAGTGGCGTGTTCTGTATGCTTAATTATGTACCACTGACATTACATAGTGCCCGGAGAATACATGATCCCAGACATACGTGTTATGCATGTTTTCCTTGCAGTGGTTATGCATTTACGCGCTGATCATTTAGATGGTCCAGAGCAGCATACAGTTATAGGCTGACATTGCATATTAGGACAGCCAGATGGGACACACAACCCAGTAATATTAAGTGGACTTGACTCTGTGAAGTGGCTGTCAGTGAAGTCAGTAATGGAAGGAATATGTAGAAGTATTAGTTTCTGAAAGACAGGTAGTTTGGGTTAGGATTCACCATCGGGTTGCTACGGCAGCCAAAAGACCAGCGATGTCTTGGGTACGTTCTACATGGGCGAATGTTTGGGAATGGCCAGTTCCCTGTACCCGCACAGTAGCTGAGCACCGTGGTTAAGTACATAGAATACTGGTTATTTTATTCCCACCAACACTTCAGTGACTCTTGCTTCATCCGCACCTCAACAAGCCAGACTAATAAAAGATTCACAATGAACAGTAGCCCACCTCCATCCTTACAGAACAACCTCTACAGGCACCATTATGTCCCCAGGTACGTTTCCAACCAAACAGAGAAAAATGGCTTCAGGCAGGGGGCACTTTCTTTGTTGAACTGGCTGCTTTGAAACGATTAGGTCTGCTACCCGAAGGCCTTCTCTTCTCTGCCGTACTAAACTCTCCCAGGCCTGGAGTCGGATACCTGAGTCTACATGGTGTAAATAAACGGTGGTCACCTTTCCCCAGCCCTACTGCATATGACTTACACACTGATGGCCCACTCATGAATACCTGTGTCTGTGGAGACATTCTGATCCGAGCCGGGTAGCCTACCATGGGTGGGCAGCTTTGGGTCAGTGTGGACTAAGAGACAGCCACGTCGCTGCTATCCCGCTAATGCCAACCTGATATTTAAAATGAAGAGAGCCTGATCCGGGCCTAAATTGACTTTTCAGTACTGAGTGAGTGAGTACTGTGCTATTTCAATCCCAACACATAGCACTGGCCATTCCGGATTACAGCTCCACTCTAATGGCCATGTGAATGAACCCGTCACTCCTTACCAGGCCCGGATTTTGCGGGGATTTTTTTATGACATTTGCAGGCAAAATGCTTGCTTGATATTTTTAGGCATTATGCAAAGATTTATTTCTCCCAATTTGTCGCACTGTGCTGACGAGGGGATGGTTTGTTGACCTGCTGCTAGATTGAACCATAATGTGCAGTTATTTGTTAAAAATGCAAGACCATTCAATACACCAAAAGATTTTGGTGTGTTGCATGATGCGTTCATATTTATGTTCAGCAGATTTTAAAATCTGTCCATGGACCCTCTGGAGTACCCTGGACCCGAGTTTAGGAACCCCTGCTCTCAACTACTGTGACGTTACGAGCATGAGTGTTAACACTGAACAGTCTTTCTGCTCGGCTCATAAATTCTTCTCCATATCAATCAGCTGTCTCCCCCATGTTTGTTCTGCGTTCCCTTTGCCTCTTATCTATGGCTCCACAGTAAGAGCTGGTTAAACACACGCACGTGAACACACACACACACACACACACACATACACACACACACACATACCCAGCCTGTCATGCCTTGTCCTGTCCCTCTGTGATTTTCACCCTTGGTACCAGGCAGTACCCTCTCTCCCTCTACATCTCTACCTCCTTTTCTTCCTCTGCCTCAAAATGTTTGCCAGGGTTTCTCTTTCGTGCCGTGCTTGTGCTTGGTGTTCGTAGGGGCAGCGCTTCAGAATGCAGAAAATGTGTGAAATGCGATTCAAAGAGGATTCTGGTGGTAGGCTGATCACAGCATCCTGACGGCCTTTAGAAGTCAGTCTGCAGCCTAGAGGGTAATAGTCAGTCAGTGGGGGTAATAGTCAGTCAGTGGGGTAATAGTCAGTCAGTGGGTGTAATAGTCAGTCAGTGGGGGTAATAGTCAGTCAGTGGGGGTAATAGTCAGTGGGGGTAATAATCAGTCAGTGGGGGTAATAATCAGTCAGTGGGGTAATAATCAGTCAGTGGAGGTAATAGTCAGTCAGTGGTGTAATAATCAGTCAGTGGGGGTAATAGTCAGTCAGTGGGGGTAATAGTCAGTCAGTTGGGGTAATAGTCAGTCAGTGGGGTAATAATCAGTCAGTGGGGGGCAATAGTCAGTCAGTGGGGTAATAATCAGTCAGTGGGGGTAATAGTCAGTCAGTGGGGTAATAATCAGTCAGTGGGGGTTATAGTCAGTCAGTGGGGATAATAGTCAGTCAGTGGGGGTAATAGTCAGTCAGTGGGGGTAATAATCAGTCAGTGGCCTTTGTTGGCAGACGTGTTGCTTGTTCACAGGTTCATACAGCGGTGATTCTAATAAAGCTGTTTAATGTGCGATGGGGCCAGGCAGTGTACTGGATAACTTACCTCCCAGTGAATCTCTTAATAAATCACATGCAATTAGGGTAATTCAGCATTTCACTAACCAATTGGGCAATCTGGGCTAATTATTTTGACTAATCATATTGTCTTTCTACCTCTGTCTGTCTGTCTGTCTATGTCGGTCTGTCTGTCTGTCTGTCTGTCTGTCTGTATCTGTCTCTGCCTGTCTGTCTGTGTGTGTGTGTGTCTGTCTCTCTGTTTGTGTGTGTGTGTGTGTGTGTGTGTGTGTCTCTATCTGCCTGCCTGCCTGTCTGTCTGTCTTTCTGTCTGTCTGTGTGTGTCTGTCTCACAGGGAAGAAGAACTCCATCCTGCAGCACAAGGTGCAGCATGATCTGAGCTCCGGCGTTCTCAACTACCAGGAGAATGAGATCATCCAGCAGATAGTTCAGCACGACCGGGACATGGCCACCTGTGCGCACCTCCTCCAGAATGTCACTTCGCCTCAGCCTCCGTCTCCTGGACACACCCCAGTAATATGGGCCCCCCTCATCCAGGCCCCCCTGCAGGCTGCCGCCGCCACCACCTCGGTGGCCATAGCCCTGACCCACCACCCCCACCTCCCCCACCTCCCCGCCACCCTCTTCCGCCCGCCCATCACGGTCCTGGGCTCCAGAAACCTCCAGGATCCTCCCCCCAGCCGGCTGAAGAAGTTCCATGGGGGATCTACTGGGCCTGACTCCCCGTCGGATACACCATCTAAACTGCACTGTTCCGGGGTGGACACACCCCTGCTGGCCTCCTTCCGGGCCTTCCACATGACTCAGGGGTCGGGGTCCAGCAGCTCCAGTAAACAGGTCCCCAGCAGCGGTGGAACATCTGCCTTCCCCTTTGGGCCGTTCTCCTCCTCAGGGGGCTCTCCGTCCCACAGCACGGCCCAGCTCCACCCGCAGCCCCAGACGCAGCAGCCCTTCCGCTGCACCACCCCGCCCCTCACCACCCTCTTTCAGCACGGGGCCCTGGGAGCAGGGGCTGGGACAGCTGGAGGGACTACGGGGGCTACTGGGGGAGCTACAGGTTGGTCTTCAGCAGCTACAGGGACCACTGGAGGAGCTGAGGGGGCCATGGGTGGGGCTATAAGAAGGGCCACTGGTTGGGGAAGAAGTGGGTCCACTGATGGATATACCACCGGAGGGTATATAGGAGGTGCCAGCGGAGGGTACTCGGGAGGGGCTAGCGCAGGCCATATAGGGGCTGTGGGTGGGGCGGTGGGAGGGGCTTTGGGAGGAACTGTTGGAGGAGCAATGGGAGGGGCTATGACCGGTAGCATTCTAGGTAGGTCTGGTCGTAATATCAGCCTCCCTTCATGTGGTTCATCCAGCCACACACAGCCCAGCGACTTGCACCACAGCCTGCCACCCCCCAAGCCTCCGCAGGTGGGCTCTCTGCAGCAGTTTGCTGGTGGGGGCAGGACTCCCAGTGGGCTCTACCACACCCCCTCCCCAGGATCCCCCTCCTCCTCCTCCCAGCAGCCCCCAGAGGGCTCTCCGTCTTCCCTGACCCAGTTTGGCCTGGCAGGCCTTCAGTCTGGCCCAGTGCCTCAGCTGTCCCTGGAGAGATCCGCCCTTGCTTCGCTGGCCCAGTACGGCTCGGCCAACGCCTCGCCCTGCTACACCCCGCTGGCGCCGAGCCCCACGGTCCAAAGCCCCGTCACAGGGAGGACTTTCCACTACAGCGACCCGTCCAGTGCCACTGGGTCCCACAGCTCCCTGCCGCTGCCCCAGTCACCCCTCCCCCCTCAGCCGCCCGGTCAACCGCACGCAGCCGGCAGAGAGTCTCCCCCGGGCCGCTTCTCGGAGGACATGAAACTACTGTCTGGCTCTCGCTCGTCTCTCCCCCAGGAAGCCGCCCAGGCCGTCGGATACAGCTCGCCGCCGCGCTCCTCCGCCCTGTGCTCTTCGCTGCCCCGATCCTCGCCCCCGCGCTCGTCCCTTGAGCCGGGATACTGCCTGTCCTCACCCTACTCCTCGCCCAGCCTGGTGCCAACATCCTGTAGCTCGATGCAAGGGCACATGACTCCTCCCGTCCCTTCCCAAATGTCTCCAGGACACCGGCAACACCAGACTCGCTCTCCCATTGCCTCCCCGGCCCTGCCGCCAAGGAAAGGCTCTGTCGCACACTCTGAACTAGAACCTGTCCGCTCCAAACTCCCCTCCAATTTGTGAGGTTTGATCGCACCCTCCGCGCACTAGTACCCAGACAATCTTCCTCTGTCGTCTTCTTTTCCCCCTATCTTTTAGGCTTCACTGTGTTTTCATCTTTATCCTTTCCAAGATCTTAATATTACTGTGATTTAAAAGGTAACGCATAACCAGGTAACCTATAGCTCTCTACACTACTAATGTTTCTTGTTTCTCGGCTTTGTTCTCGTTTTTTTAATTCCTACATAAATGCATAGAAATATATTTAAAATATATGTTAATCGAGGGTTAGGAGGGTGTGAACAAAAATGCTATCCATTTAAGCGATGCTCATTTCATTATTTCTAACTATGCCAAATTCACATGATAGGGTTTGGCCAGATATGAACAGTAGTTCTTTGTTGCAGGAACCTATGCACTAATACCTGCATGTATAGACGCTTTTTGTGTGTTTCAAAATAACAGAATCTACCTTTTTAGAAGAAAATCCATGCTTCAATAAGAACAGAACAGAGTTATTTTGTCATCCCATACAGGATCACATATTGTTGATCCTCCTATTGTCTATTAGATTACACTGACCTATCCACTCTATAGACATTTACAAGAGATTTTAGGAAACCAAAAATACTTTCCTCTGAAGTGATCAATCTGCCTCCTCTTGGGCCAGTGGGTTCTTTTTGTGGTGTTTTTTTACCAGTGTATTGTAGTAATATTTGGAATGTTGGTTGGGCTACAGTCTCCGTGTTAAGACAGACAGTATGATGTGTTAGTGACAGCCAACCCTGTCCTGACAAATTCACTTTGTCTTCCAAGCTTGTCACAGCGCAAATGTTTCAGAGAAGGACAAGTTGAGCCCTGCAATCTGTGTGCAAGCGGATAGAGCCCAAGTGTGTCTGTGTGTGTGTGTGTCTGTGTGTGTAAGAGAAAGAAAAAAGCGGGAGTAGCCTGATGCAAGGCAACATTTATACCCGACTGACCCAGAGGAGTTTTGCCATTTTACAAAACTAGAACTTCCATCCCGGCTAGCTTGACTGCATACCTCCTTTCAATTTCTCAACGCAATTAACAGACAAAATTCACCAGAGGGCCCAGAGTCTTCAGTCCCACATACATACTCTAGTAAATGCACTGGAAATAGACACGCTGGACATGAGTACTGACCAATGTAATAGTGATCTTATCTGATAGGAGAGCTGCCTGATAGACCTTTACCCCTCCATGTGTTCTTGACTTCTGCGTCAACCCATAGCTGCTATAAGGTCGACATAGACATTCTCCCACATTGAATGCCGGTGTTGAGTTGAACATGTTGAATGTATGCACATTTCATTTGACTTTTTATTTAGAATAAACGCGCGTTATGGATTGTTATGTCGAGGAGCTGATCCCCAGGAAGAGAAATGACTGTTCTGTTGTGTGCAGTTTCATAGCACTGCAAGTCGAGCTTTATCCAACTGGGCAAGACTGGATGAAATTACATCATTTCAACCAGTTAGCATGACATCATTGCAGCCACATGACATTATGTAATTTTAATCAAATCGTAGGATTTCATTTCAACCAGCTTTGCCTTCAAGGATGTCAGTCAAGGAACCTGTATGTAGTTTGTAGGTAGGTGGCTACTGGTGGCAGTGATCGTCGTCTCCACAGCCTGTCGAGCTCTTCGATTGGTTGTTATGAGCAACGTGCTCCCCTGGGTTCAGACAACTGTCTTCTCTACAATAACACCCCTCATTTAACAAGACAGACGCTGACCTCTGACCTGCATTGGCCACTCTGGGTTATTTTCACGGTTGTGCTCAGCGACCGCTCGCTCTGTAGCCCCTCATTACTGTCTATTTAAGCTTAGGCCTGACCATGCGCACACACTCAGACACACACACTTTCAGACTCACACAGAGTACACTCAGAATGCAGTATTTATTTTATTTAAAGTGGACACAGTAAGATTTCTACTGATAAAAGGGCTTTGAAAATGAGTTGTTGTCTTCTATTGAAGTGATTGCAGATCATTTGATCCTGTTTTAAAATGTCTCTCCGTATCGAATGGGTTAGCTGTTGTTGTTTTAAACCTTGTCTTCGTCTTCAGCATGGAGCTACGCCCCTGAATGTGCATTCCCTATCAGTGTCTGCCTGACACCTGTCTCACTGACAGGCCATCCGACAGTGGGAAACCCACAGACCTCCCCACAGACATCGCCACAGACAGGGAGGGAGGGCGGAAGCACTGCAGCTTGACTGCCTGTAAACACAGAGAGGAAAGCTCCACTGGAGGAATATAAATGTATTTAGTACACAAGACTGCAGTGACCGGACAGCACGTTGAAACAAAACCGACCTCAAACGGTTTGATTATTTCCCACAATATTACCTCATTAGGTGGAGGGATGGGGAAATGGGACTACTTTGATCCGGGAGCCCGCGGTTGAGCCAGAGACATACATCTGAGGAGACAGTGATGTATTGGAGGAGTGATGCGCTTGGACAGACAACCAGGGGGCTGACAGGTAAACCAGTAAGCCCCCCCCCCCCCCCGCGTCCTCACACTGACAGGATGCTTGTTTTATGGGTGCCGTTCCAAGCACGTAGAACCCCGCCTTATGATTATTACTGAGCTCGGGTGGCTGTTGGCCGGAGTGAGAGACTGATATTGATATAGGGCAACCTTGGGATGTTGCAGAGGCAACGCTGGGCCTGCGTGTCTGTGGGAGATATCTCCCCAATGTGAACCTGGCTAGCTGGATGGATGAGAGTGGTCTCAAAAAGGCGAGGCACAGGTCAAGGCTTAAAGAGTGATAAACCTAGAACAGGGATCCATTAGCTGAGTGTGGAACTGGAAGAGCAGGCTGTTACCCCAGATAAGGATGTGTATAGTGGATCTAACCAGTCGGTTGCTGTCACTCAGGGAGCTGTCAGTGTCACGTCTGAGTGTCCACGATCACGTCTCTCATCTAGTCACACCTTACTAACAGTGCACTGTCTGGTCTTTCTCTAATGCTATCTCAGCTTTATCTGGACAGGGCCAAAGGTCCCGGTTTTCCCCTCAGCTTCGGTAGCAAGTGTTGGATCTCGTTAGAGATCTTGGAGTTCATCCATAAAACCCATCTATAGGAGACCATATAGGAAATCGACTTCCTCCTATAAAATAGTGGACAGTGGTTGAATTCTGGATGCTGATCATCTATCTGACATAAGAAGGTTGATGAGTACCTTCTATCATCCATCCACCTTGGGAATGTTGATTCCAGAAAATGCATAGGAAGGACATATCAAGAGCATGGCGTCTTAAGACAACCAAGTCCATAAACTGCAGCTCTACTGTGAATTTCAGGACAGACAGACATGCATCCTTGGCTGTGGTTGTCTGTTTTACGGTAAGAACAGACCAAATGAGTTTGCTCTAGAACGGCTATATGGTCGTTTGTTCCCCCATCCCTGTGCCCGCATGTCATTGTGTTCACCTCTGTCCAGATGACTGCAGGACCCCGGTGTGTTGGCGTTCTCTGGCTCTACAGTGGCCAAGCGGGCACAAGAAGCGGAGGGAATGACAGGAGTGCTGCTGTTCTAGTGTTTCATCATGGACCCTGTCTGCTCTGAGACTTGGAAAAACTCCACCTGGCATGGCCAGCAGCATTTCCTATTCATGGCTCTCTCTGTAATTCGACACATTTTTATTCCATTTGGGCCGCTCCCAATTTCCGAACCTAATCTTTGCCTCCCTCCTCTCCTATGTACTGTATTACGGGGCTGTAAATACGGCTGGGGGAATCCGGCGGTGCACTGTGAAATGAAATCATCTGCAGTGATTGAGGATTGGATGAAACAGCAGCAGAATTGAACCTGCTTTTTCAGATGCTTGGGGGTGGTGTTCACGAGACTCCGTCATTACTCATTCATAACCGCAGATCCTTCTTAACCTTCAGATGAAAAACCACACCGGCATATGTATGCATCTGAGACAGGGGGCGCATTTAGCAAGACATTTCAAAAAGGGCAATCATTGTGGTTCAAGCTGCTGTTTATAGCAGGGCCTAATGCCGCTGACCTGTTTTCCCCTCTGCTTCGGTCAGATAGAATACCACGATAATGATGAGAGTTTAATCCCAAAGTATGCTGTTTTGAGCAGAAGGTTCAAGCCAGATATGGCCCAGTTTAGTGATAGCGTGTAGCACTCCAAGCATCAGATCCCAGGACGGATGGAATGCATGGGTGCAATTCAGGAGCGCATCGCCTAGCAACAGAGAGGCGTCATGGGTGTTAGCGGGACATGGCTTGTTTTGAGAAAACCCCTGCGGACAGGCATGGACAGAGCGGAGGTGACAGTTCTTGTACTCTAGCTCTCGCCCCTCAACTTTGTATGTCACATACTCTGATATTACTTAGGAACATATGTCAATGGATATTTACGTATACAGATTTATATATTTCCGTAGGACCTATTTATATTTCTGTATTTATTTTAGATTCTTAAGTGACGTCATCACCATAACAGATAATGATAAGCAATGTTCACCATGCTGTTTGTGTCTATCGATTCATATTGTCATTTAAAGAAACGTTTTTTAAAAGAAACATATCGTTTGCATTGTATAATATATTTGACTCGGGTGAGGCGGAGGACTGGGACTTTGTGGTGCGGAACACGACTTTCTATCAGAAGGCTGTTTTCTGTTTAGCATCCGCAGTGACTGTTCCACAGCTCACGACCAGACACATCTCTGGGGTGGATATTTAGATTGCTTTGCTATTTATCAATGGATATTCATATATTTTTTCTGTGTTTAAAATGGGAGCGATCGGAAACAGCAATAAGGAAATTACAAAGGTATGGTGTGACTGGCGGTGCCATCTGCACGACCAGCGCTGTCCCAGAACAACACTGTGGATCATGTTGGGTGTGAATGGAGAAACGCATAAATGGGTTGTCGATAAGCACACGTATATTAAAAAGGTATCGAATAAAATATAAGAAACACCCGATTTGACTTTTTTACTACATGTTTTATTTATTTATTGTCTGCTGTGAAATATGTTACACCCATAAACAAAAACGGTACCAGGGTTTGGGTTAATAACGCTAATTAAAGAATATCGTCGATACCAACTCTTAATTCAATATAATTATATTCCTCTGGTGCCATTTATAAATTCCCGAGCATACGCGCATTGGTTTTGGGGGAATCAAACCCCCAAACCATGGCCTTGCAAGCGCCATGCTTTACCAAATCCGTATTCTGTTAATTTTTTATAATATTTTAATTGACCCCAGCCCTGGACTCCTTTCTCTCTTCCCGGTCACTTCTTCTGTTACATGCACATGCACTTGCACGCACAAACACACACACGAGCGGGTAGTGAAACGACAGGTGAAGTTTCTCTGAACGCCCTGCGAGCACCGTGCCATCTGTTTCATTAGAATTCTCCCTTGCGGTAACCTTCCGCTCTGGAGGGAAGGAGAGAAGGACTCACTGAAAGTGAAGGCCTTTGGTTTAGATGGTCTATTGTAATTACACCGAATCCTTGTCTTGTGTCGCGTGCCTGCTGAGACGAGAGTGCCGGCCGGATGAACCAACCAATCTAAAGAGTGGGCATCGCGGGAGACTGCTACATCCTCCGACTGCGCAGTAGGGCTGATCACTGAGGCCGAGGTGACATCCATTCCACTGCCTCTTGGCCCATCTTCACTTCTCTGCTGTCATAGTTGAGTGGACTTCTAGTGCCAATGCATTTTCTGCAGCATCTGGGGATAATCTGTTGCAGGTCTCTTGGGTCAATCTCAACATTAATTAATCTCGGTCATTGCTCTGTGAGAATTTGAGGCTGCAGGGGTCTGTCTCAAGTCCTTCCTTTTCCAGATGACCATTTAGTCTCCCTGTCAGAGCATCATTTTGGTCATAAAGGGGGGCATTCAGTGGGGCTTGGGCTTATGCATGAACGAAAATGTGGTTCAAAGAGACAGATTAGAGTGGATATTAACAAACCAGATGGACGGAAAAACTTAAAAGTATACTCAATGTCTAAGAGCTATGCAACAATTCTCCTCTTGATCAAAATGAGTAGCCCATTACTTTATACAGACAGTACATTCTCAACAACTCACCAAATATTTACCATGCTAATTTTCTGAATCCATAATGAATGTTTATTTGCCCAGTATCCCCTTGTTGAAGGAAAAACCTGCCTTAGGATCGCCTACTCATCCCTGTTTTGCAGATCTTCTCCCGCTTGCACTGTAGCCAGCCAGCCTATGTTTTGGCAGCCCCAGACATAGAGCACTCAGTAACATACTGTGACTACAACACTTCCATATTACCCCCCCTCCCCCCAAAATAAAAACCTACCAGCAAAGCCTTCTGACATCTGCCAGCTTGTACGAAAATATTGTCAAATGGCCAACTTAGCAATCCTCCAGCTTTGGCTGTGCATGGCTGAAAGTTTTTCATTTGTTGTGTCTGTGTTTATTTGGTCGAGTAGCTCCCTAGGGTATTATGAATCAGGGAACCATATGCATAAAAACCTGTGGATTAAGACGACCTCAGGCCTCAACCTGATCCCCAGTGTCACACAAAAATGATGTCACCCACCGCCCAAAAACACTCGCCTGTCCTATTTAGAAATTAGGTGACAAAGACAAGTGATATAACTTGGTTATATTTTAGTAGGTCTACTTTAAGGAAGATGCATTTACTGTAATGAAGTGTGGTGCTCTGTGAATTGTATGATATTTCACATGTATTAATGGGTAAAATGGGAGCTAAAAATGGGAGCTATGCCGTATCTTATTTAAGTTATTGTAGGTTAGGGTGTATTTGACTGTAGCACAGGTCATAGGGGTCAGTATCAGAGCCAATGGAGATAATATCTGTTTGAATGTCTAGGTGTTCAACAAATAGGAGATTGGGGCTGGCGTAGCACTATTAGCATCACAGAGCAGGACAGACATGATAGTCTGCCTCTGCTGTACTCCTGTAAGAAATGACAACATGAGGACAAACAAGGACTGCTCAAACCATTACCATGTGTCTGTTATCAGTCCTCGCTGGCTGTTTACTGCCTGCCTCATCCAACTAGCGCTCACAATCCTGCTAATGCTAACTTCACAGAGCTATTTCTGACGTTCTATGCCAAGCTATCTGACTCTTGCCTTTTACCCATATCTAAAATGTAAACCAATCTACCAAGGGGCCTGTTGGTTAGAGGATACGTAATCCTGCCTTTTCTCAGAATGCATAGCTAACGTCCCCCTATTATCAGCCATTTCTAGCAGTTGGAAAACAAAATACTCTGAAGCTCAAAATTTAAATGCACTGTAAAACAACGGTATGTTTTGCTATTAAGTATCTCCTTTCAGCTAGCCCACCATCATGTTTTATAGAGATGTATGGAGGTTAAAGACTTTTTTTAGATAAAAAAAATGTAATGTATGTGAATTGATTTAGACAAATTGCAAATCAACATATATTATTAATGTGATCTGTCTTTTTTCATCTTAACCAGACGGAATGAAAGGTAAATAAGTCTTTCTAGTAAACGCCAGGAAACTGGGATCAGATATTTGTAACACAAATATAAAATGAAATAAAACGTTACTGAACAAAATAGTAAGGTGGCCAATAATAGGGGGTTGTATATTCTTGTCATGTTGCTAAACAACTAGCTGCAAATAATAATATTTCCACTGAAATAATAATTAATGACATGCTAGTTAAAATGTGTTTGTCTCTAATAATCACTAAACATTGACAACTTGATCAAATAATTACCCGGTACAAGATATATTTCAAAACTGCTGTTTGCTATGCTGATAATTGATGGTTATATGCAATGGATTAGGGTTATGTAGCTCTGTCACTCTCATACTGATTACCACACTTTATCTAACTATGTTGTTCTGGATAATTTCACTATTGAGGACATCGAAAACTAGCTTATTTCAAACTAATATAATAAGGAGAAAATGAAATGGCCAAAACAGTTTTGAGACAGATTTCTTTCATTTGATTTGACTCCAGTAGTGATAATCCTTCATGGCTGGAGATCCCTGCTCTGTCTCCCATCTCCTCCCCCTTCCTCAGCTTAGTCCTGAACATGCTGAACAAGGATTTCCCATCTCTACATCCTATCTTCTCCTCCCCCTGGCTCTGCAATGGAAAGATCCCTCTGACCCTACACCCTCTCAGTGTGTTTGTGGAGCGACAGGGTTAATGTTCCTCAATGGAAGTCCCTGCCTCCACTGTAGCATTGCTTCCAGATCCATGTTTACCATATTATCCCTAGCCCTCCAGCACAAATTTCACAACCAGGGGCTTCCTATGGAGCAAAAAAGACAACAAACACCTGGAAGATCTAGATGGCTCACCATGAGTCCTGTACACTTGAATAACTTACAGAAATATACATTACAATCACCTATGGAGCATCTGGAACAGCTGTCAAGGAGCAGGGCATGTCTCCGTGTTAACTGTCCTTTATTTAAAGTGACTGGACAGAGAAAAGAGCTTCTCTTTGTATTTGAACCTCTCTGAGCCCAACAAGAAGTTTAGAGCATCGGTATAAGGTAACAAAATATCTTCTCGTGCACACAACCTCCAACGTTCAGTTATCCCCTCTTTCTGCTTGCCAGTGTGCTGGGGGGGGGGGGGGGGA
>JACXGJ010014476.1:0-14786 GCA_016801105.1 Esox niger
GGCATGGGGCGGTGCTGGTGGCGGTTCTGACTGACTCGAGTGTCAGGCAGGTTGCTGGAAGTCCATTTGTGCTCCATGTTACAAGGTGTTCACGAGACGAGGGCCTGAGAGGAGTCAGAAATCCAGGAGTGGCGAAGCGTGACACCTGAGGGTTTTTCTCCATTTGACATGTCACTTCTGCACCAGACATGATCTGTTGGGGGGAAAAAAACTGTTCCAAAGAAAAACTTTAACAATCTATGGGCCTTGTATGACACTTGTTAGCTCCTCGATTTAATGCTAGGCTTCATATCTAACAGTCCACCGGAGACCTTTGTCAAATGCCTGTCGGTCAAAGTTATTGCTCAGAGAAAACAACCTCTTTTTTCCACTATTAACAATTATAAAGTCCCTCAGCCCACAGCTTTCAATTTTCATTTCTGCATGTTTAATATCTCCTTTCTCTAGGCCTAGCCTGCTTACCGTTAATCGAGTTAGCCTGTTAACAAGAATTACTCTATATAAGCCTCATTAAAATGTTGCAGTCCTATGAATAAGTAAATGCTGTGGGTGAACAAGAGCACACCAGGAACCTCCATAACGATGGTTAGTGAATATAAAGCAGAGAAATATCGGAGCAATATCGTCCACAAGCTGAATGGCTGACAGAAAAGCTTTCTATGCCCCACTTGTAATCAGGAAGTGTTTTGGGGACTGGGAGATAAGGATGTGGGTTCATCTTGAGTGCAAGGCTTGTTTGCCTTTGGTCAGTTCACTGGAGAGCGGAGGGCATCTTTGTCATTGTCGTAGTATGAGCTAAAACGGAACCACATCATGTCATGATTGAAATATACAATTATTGTGAGCATTTTCTATTCACATTCCCACAAGAAATATCCCTCACAACAAAAAGAACAATCACCTAAAACTCACAGCCAAAACAAACGTTTTTTTTTTTTTAAAGGATTCTGCATGGTGGAAGTTGACTAGCAACCCAAAGAGGGGTGGAAAAAACACACCATGGGTGCCTGCAAAGAACGGGCACATTTTAAAACAAGAAGTTCCTCACACATCACAGGGATTAAAAAGAGATAAACCCTAATAGTACAAGATAGAAGTGGAGTTTCAGGCTCTGTCTTCCAACTAAATGTGTTAGTTCCTTGTGCCAGCAAAATTGAAAACCCTTCTGATTAATGATGAAGACAGGTGCAAAACATTCTGACCAGAGCGGATTATTCCAGTATGCTAATGTTTCTTTATGGTGAATATCTGAATAAGCAATTTAACTCTGAATGCTGAAAAAAACTTTCATCCAATGGCAAATGGATTGGAGTATCATTCTGGTCAACAAAGTATGAACAGGAATACTTAAACATCCGTTGTGACTGCCTCATCTCCTCATCGGCCTGGAAATTAATTACGAAACGTCTGTATCTGTTAGTTATGACTCAGTGCGTTCTATCTCTCCCTTTGTCTCACTGCCCGCCAATGGTCTTGGCAGACTCATCAGGGATATTCCTCATCATTGGCCTTTTTTTGTGTGCATATGAAAGGGGCAAAAGCAATGCCAAACTGCTATACAAGTCACGGGAGAAATGAACAAAAGATAGACCGAGAAGTGCTGATATTCTTGCTTTATACACACTGTAAATGGCAAAAAGACAAAAGGTTTTAAGCTCATTGCAGAGAAGAAACCTTTGCGCAGTGAGTTTTGGATGAGTTTGAGCTTGGGTAACCCGACCAACATCAAACTCTCCACCAAATCGTCCAAACACACAACTATCTGAAATATCCAGGACAACACATCCAACACGTGATGAGTGCAGAACGGAAAGTGTCCCTCTAAATGTTTACACGCCACAGCAGTTTATTTTAGCAGACACTCTTATCCAGTGTGACTTAACTGGAGCGAATACGGTTGATTGCCTTGCTCAAGGGCACATCAACAGATTTTTCACCTTGTCAGCTCAGGGATCAATCCAGCGACCTTTCAATTCCTGGCACAACGCTGTAACAACTTTGCTGCCTGCTTCCCATCAGGCTGGTGGTTTGTTCTTCTAAATGTTGACCTTAACAAATAGATTTTCTGCTCAGCGAAGGCGAAGCAATGAAGCGTTGCAAGGACACATGCTCAGGCAAAATGGCTGTCACTGCTGCAGCGGCCATGACAGGCCACACATCTCCCCTCCGACACACGCACAGCAACAAACACACAACTCGGCCGGATAACACAGTCGCAATGCTAGCTACAGTAATTGATCGAACTAATAGTCTCTTGGGTGTGAACATTTCCATGCCACATTTCTTTCTTTCTTTACCGAGACAGATTTTGAGCTGTTCCGGCAGCTGGTATTCCCAGATGACTTTCTACAGCTGATTGATTGTACTTATAACGTTTACATATCCAGTCCTCAGCCAAAAAAAAACAAACACCAAGAATCATTCTTAAAGTGCTGTTGATGTATCACAACCGATGTTTGTTAGGGTTTTCAGCAAGACGCAAATCCGTCGTCAGTCCCTCTTGTGACATGTATGTTATCGATGTGTAACTAACCTTCCCAACAATGACCCACTCCAGAGAGGGCAACCAGCCTTCACAGAGGCTCAGATATAATGTGTTTAGAACAGTGCATTCGAATGTGGCCACCTGGTAGAAAAACTCATTGGAGGGGCCCAATTGTTTGGATGTATTGTGTGTCACTGTGGGTTTGTGTATTTCAGTGTGTGCTAGCTTGTTTGAGCATGCGTCAGTGTATGTTATTGTGTGCTTGTGTTTTTCCCGTGGCATTAAGTTGTGAGTATGGCTTGTGTTACTACACAATTCCCCTAATTAATCAGTTCCCTGATGAGTTTGCCTTCACCTGATTGGCCGATCAATGGGTCTCCCGGAGGAAGGGAGATAGATGTTTGAAGAGCCTCTGACAGCTGTCAGCGCTGGTTGTCAGGGACGATGGGTGATGATTGGTTGAACAGCCCATGGAGAGTCCAACTGGCCAGCAGAATGGGAAATCAGATCAGTAACACATCCTGTGCCAATTACTTGGGGGTGGGTGGTGGAGGGGGTGGGCATTGCAGTCTTGAAGTTTAGTAACATTACACATTGGCAAATATACACACAGACACAACATTTTTAAAATACCACGTGGGATGTCCAGAGGTAAATATAATTGGCTTTTAAGATGTGTGAAAGCATCTCCCTCAAGTGATTACCTCCTCGAGAACTCTGGAATCTGAAGTTATATTGCACACACACACACACACACACACACACACACACACGCGCGCGCGAGTACACACTGAAATAAATAAAAACAAATAAAACACACAGGATGAAATAAATAAAGACAAATAAAAAATGGTCCCTCTGCCACCTCAACAACACCATCTCTCTCCATCCCGCTCTATCATCGGGAAAAGAAGAACAAAAAAGCAATTTCAAATGTAATTCCACGGAAACACAAATAATCTTCAAGTTTATTCTCCATGGGGACAGTTGTGGAAAAAAAGTGATTCTTTTAGACGACATTGAAGGATTAAGGGATAGGATTTTTGAGGGCCATGACACTCAAAAACAAACCAAAAACTCTTGGCCGTGCAGATATGGGAGACATAAACCGAAGGAATGTGACTTGGGTTTATGTCTCTTTAAAGACTGATTATAATGTAGCATTTTTGCGCACGCTATTTTAAAACTCACACAATTGTTAACAAGAAGTAATTCTGATATATTCACTCATTTAAATTTCAAAGATGGGAATAATCATGTATTTTTTATTAAATATTTGGTGTGTGTGTGTTTTCCCCCTGTTCAACCATCACCTCTCAAAAAGGCACTTGAAATAAATGTTGGGTCATGAAAGTAAAAGGTTTTATAACTACTGTGCTTTGCCAATGCTTTTCACTAAACACGGGATTGGGCTATATTTTCCAGTAATTAACCAAAATCTATCAGATGTCAACTCGTTCCAAATCATTATACAATCGTTGAAGAAACCATCAAGAATTTCACTTAATTCAATAAAATATAAAGTTTTATGTGAGAATAACTCTGAAATGAAAGCTCCCATTAGTGCATTCTGTTATGTTTTTCTTGCCACGGAGTGCTGATTGGGCAATATCAAAATGGGCTATTTGCACATGAAAGAATTATCGACATAGGCTGCATTTGCAGTAAATCTGTTTACATTTTGGCTGGTGACAATCTCATAACTCAATAATTTCAGTTATTATTTGAAGTGCATTTTGTAGTCATTGTTGTTGAGATTAAACAATAGAAAGTCCCACTTTTCTTCTGAAAATCAAACTAGTTTCCAACAGTATTTTGGGCAGAACTGTTTACGAGTTTTAAGTTGGCTGAATGGTGCAAATAAACGAGTGAACTGTGTGAGAATATTATGATTTACATTTTTGCAGATAACTGGGCACAGGCACCAATATGATGTGGTGGGAGATTTAATTTAAACATTACATTACAAACATTACATTACAAACATTACATTAAAACATTACATTAAAACATTACATAACATACTCTACATTACAAACATTACATTAAAACATTACATCACAAACATTACATTAAAACATTACATAACAAACATAACATTACAAACATTACATTGCACTTCAGACCACAGGGTCCATCATGTCCTTCACCCTCTCTGACCACTCTGTCCTCTGACATGGACACACCCAATCTTGCAGTCTCCATACCCAGTACCATGAGGTCCTGGATATTTAGCCACCGCACCTCAAACCCAGGCCACCCCCAGCCACAATCCCCGGCTTCAAAAACAGTAAAAACTGACTTATTCAGTCTTGCTTTATCCTCAGCATAGATCGGTCTTCAGACAGTCTCCGCTAAGCTGTGTAGTTTTATTTACTCTCATTTTATTGCAGTTTCTTGTTTGTTCTCTGTTGCTGTACAGTGTCTTTGGTTTCTGGAAAGGCTCTTTAAATACTATGTTTTATTAATATCAGTACTGCACATCAACAGTTGTGGTAATTGATTCATCCCAGGTGACGTTTGGTGTTCACATAAAAGCAGAGACCTTGGTAAAAATGTGATCCCGTCCCCATTATCTTACAGAAGATTGAGCTGCAAATACATTTCCATTTTGATGACCCCAGCCAAAGGGGGGTGAGTGGGGGCTCACATCATATCCTGTACGACTCCTATTCCAGTGTACGCAGCTGCTTTCAGTAACCCACAGTTGATCAGTAAGAAACATTGCATGGTTTCCATTCAGCACAGCATGTCAAATCACCACGGCCTATGTGTAGGCTGCTATGTATATCTCAGAAGTGTCGCTTGTGTGTGTTGGCAGTGGTGCTTTCTCAAGCTAAATAAATAGGCTAGAGGAGGAAATTGGAGGGAATGCACATTGATATTTGTCTGTTGGGCTTTCGCAACCTGCGATTTCTGTTACTCTGATTGGACAATACACCCAGCGGGAGTAAACCGATGTGAAGGACCGAGACATAGCGAGTGAGATGACAAACCATTAAACAAGCAAATCAGTAAAAAGAGACAGTGCTTTCTCATTATAGCGGTGCAAGCAACACAGAAACATCTCTGCTCAACAAAAAACAAGGCTGTGACGACATGCAAAGGCACAAAGTGCCATTACCGAATTTCTCTGAATCAGAAGTGGCAACGTTTCTACATGTTCCAGCGTTCGGTACTTGTGAAAGTATGTGGTGGTTTATCTCAATGTAGTGAGAAGGATAATTATGGTACCAAATGATCGCTATTATACAAATCTCCCTTTCTGTAATCAGTGGCCTGGTTGTGTTAGATGACAAACCAGTGAAAATTCCACGGGCGATATTGAGGCACATACCTTAGAGTCAGTGACCTCTCCCTTCATGGAAGGAAACCAAGTTCCCAGGACATTGTGAGTAAAACTGTTAAATGTAAAGGAAAACAGAATGCAATGATGTGCAAATCATTTAAACCCTATATTTAATAGAAAATAGCAGACATGTTGAAACTGAGAAATGTTAATGTGCAAATATATGCCCACTTGGAATCTGATACCAGCGGCATCTTTCAAAAATGCAAAGTCAACAAAAGACTGGAAAAGTTGCAAAAAGAAACCTGGTGGAACATCTCAAAACGAATTATGTTAATTGGTAACAGGACAGTAACATGATTGGGTATAAAATGATCGTCCCAGAGAGGATGGGTCTTTCAGAAGTATAGATGGGGAGGGGTTCACCACTCTGTAAAAGGCACTACCACGCTGGGCAAGTTGTACAACATTTACAGGCAAAATGGAAAACGGTCCTATTCTCTGATAAATAAAAATGTGCCATTTTTGGGAAACATGGACGTTGCAGCTAAACAAGAGTGGGACCATCCAGCTTGTTGACTGCTCATATTGCAAAAACCAGCGTCTGCGATGGTATGAGCTGCATCAGTGCATATGGCATGGATGACCTGTGAAGGCACCATTAGATTGAATATAGGGTTAAATGATTTTCACATCATTGCAATCTGTTTTTGTTAGCATTTTACGCAGTGTCACTACTTTACTGGAAACAGGGTTGTCAATATTTAAATACTTACATCTGTCTGTAAATATTTATATATATACATATAAATCGGTACATATTTATACGGTGTATGTCTGTAAATATTTATATATACATATAAATCGGTATATATTTATACAGTGTATGTCTGTAAATAATTATATATATATAATATTAATACGGAATATGTCTGTAAGTATTTATATATACATATAAATTGGTATATATTTATACAGTGTATGTCTGTAAATAATTATATATATATATATCATATTAATACGGAATATGTCTGTAAATATTTATATATACATATAAATCGGTATATATTTATACGGTATATCTCTGTAAATGTTAACATGCTCATATGTCTATATACGTTTACAGATTCATCTGGGAAACTTCAATTGTGGAGTTCAATAATGTCTTATTTTAAACCAGATCCTAATTGGGATTTTGTTTCATGCTCTTTCTGATGACAAAGAAAGCACTTTTTACCTTTGTCTTTCTCAGCTTACCTAATGTTTACAGCATCTGACCAGTAACCAAAATGTTGCTAGATCAAATGCCTAAACTCGCAGGTTCAAAAAAAAATCTTCCTGGACCAATGTAGCTGAACCAAATCACTTCCTGGTCATTTCTACAAATGAGAATGTGTTCTCGCTCAATGTAAAGTGTTAAATTAAGGTATGAAATAAACAAGAAAATTACAGCTGTGATGCCAAATTGAACAATCACTTACAGGAGAAAAAGTTGGGTGCTGCAGAGCACTGCTGGTTGATATTTTACACCAACTAAGCCAAAGCACAAAGAGGTTCTCTTCTGTTTGCTTAAGCGGATGACTGCCTCAATGATCCACCAGACATTTAGTGCAGGTGGGCGGAGGGGTCTGGGAACAAGATGTAAGCAGAAGAGCTTTGTTGGTGACATCATGCTGCCTCTGAGACACAATGGACCTTGATTATCTACCAACTCCCCCTCCATGGCAGTAGAGAGACACCAGCAGGTCCTGATTGATGGATGTATTTATGGATGTGAGCTTTTTCAGATTTTGCCCAAGGCAATGTTAAATTGTGTGAAGTCTGTCGGTTAAATCTGCTCTGTGCTTCCTTGGTTTGAGTCCTAAGTTGGGTATGGAAAATGAAAACAACCGGGTCGTGGTTTTACTCATGCTTCCTTGTCTGCAGCAGGAAATGCACAGAGGTGATCGATGTCAATCCAGCAAGGAAAGTTTTAAGAGACAAACATTCTTTTTATCGCTGGTAATATCTTTTTTTCCGGGAAAGGGAGTTTACGTTTTGGCTTTTAGAGGTTGCAATTCGTAGCGTCCACCCAAAAAAACCTAACATCGCAAAGACGAACAGTTGCACCTCAGGCTAATACAGAGTGTCAGAATCACCCATTTTAAGATTATATGACAGAGATTTTATGATTTGGCTAACTAGCAGGTTTACTTTCCAAGTGAATGGTTAGAATATATGGCCCAGTTTGGCACCGTTTCATTTAGCAGCGGATTTCTACGGTAAATGAGCGCGCGGTGTCGATGGAAAGGGAAGCTGTGCTGCTGACGGGGAGAATATTATTTGCCAGCCGATCCACACAGGCCTTTGGCTGAACGATGAAACATTTATCATTCGCTGTAATAACTGGACACATAGCATTTACAATAAAATAAAACGGGTGTGTGCTCAGCCCTTGGCAGGCTTGTTCATAGAGTTGGTTTGGTGGTTATGGAGTTTAAATTACTTATGACAGCAGAAGTGCCACGGTAGGTTTATACCTCAGCACAGAAGAGCAGCCGGCTCAAAGAGTTATGCGGGCATTTGTGCTGGTCCATCTTACCGTCTCTTTGTGTTCTTTATATGTATAATGACATCTGTATTTGTTAATGTAAGTATATTTCTCGTGCATTTGGGCGGTTTTGAAGGAGCACTGGGGTGCTTCATGTCTCAAGCAGCCTCTGCCGGCTGCGAAACATTTTCAAATGATGTATGAAAACAAACGAATGAACTACAATAAAATAAGACTGTAAATGATATTCCTGTACGAATAGATAATCTGTTATGACTTAGATTATCAACCAGTGACTAGTCTGACTCCTACGCCCCCCCACCCCCCCACCTCACGGACTGAATCCGCTCCAATGGAACAGTTCGCTGACAAAAACTGTTGACCGGACATTTTCCGTCGTCCCCCACATGTCCCTGTGTGAGGGGCAGTCACCAGGCGGGCGGGTGGGGGGGGTCGGGGGGTGGGGTCCAGGGGGGTGGGGTCCAGGGGGGTGGGGTCCAGGGGGGTGTGGTCCAGGGGGGTGGGGTCCAGGGGGGTGGGGTCCAGGGGGGTGTGGTCCAGGGGGGTGCTGACGGAGGCCTATTCAATTCAGCCATGGGGGTCGCATCATTGGCCTCGACAGTCCCCGAGTCGCGCCACGGCCCGCATCTCCGACCGAACCGGGAATCCTCACGAGCGTCTGCTGCCTGACCGACGCAGAGGCCCGCCCACTCCACACGTGCTCTCTTTCACACGCACATGCGCCGGCGTGCCAGCCAACGGCGACACCTGTGCCAACCGATGTCATCCTTCACCAGGTAATAAGATATCGCCTCTTTCCTCGCTCACAATTGATTGAGGCTTGACCGTGACACGTCTCCCCGGTTAGAGAACACGGAGCCATAGCTAAAGGGAAGGTTGTGTGTTCCTTTGCCTGTCCCGCTGTTTCTGCTGGGACACTTTACTGTATGGACCGTCTGATGAGCAATAGGAGGTCTCCAGGGGTTAATGCATCTCATGTCATTGTCAAGGCCTTCATCTGAGCGCAGATTTCCATTTCAAACAGACACAGATACACACTCACATTAACGCGAACATGCACACACACATACCGGAGTCATTCCACACATTAACTGAACCACACGTATAGTATATCGCCTGAGTTACTGCATGCAACAGACCTGTTCCAGGAGTATGACCGACCTGGTCCAGTTATATGACAGACCTGGTCCAGTAGTATGACAGACCTGTTCCAGGAGTATGACCGACCTGGTCCAGTTATATGACAGACCTGGTCCAGGTGTATGACAGACCTGTTCCAGTAGTATGACAGACCTGTTCCTGTAGTATGACAGACCTGGTCCAATCATATGACAGACCTGTTCCAGGAGTATGACAGACCTGTTCCAGGAGTATGACAGACCTGTTCCAGGTGTATGACAGACCTGGTCCAATCATATGACAGACCTGTTCCAGGAGTATGACAGACCTGTTCCAGGTATATGACAGACCTGTTCCAGTAGTATGACAGACCTGTTCCTGTAGTATGACAGACCTGGTCCACTAGTAGGACAGACTTTTTCCACTAGCCTGTCAAGCAGCATAATTCATACCACCAGAGAGAGGTATGTGCAACAACATTGATCCAGATACAAGAAAAATGGAGTCTCTCCCCCCTCACACTTTTCTTTTTCTCTCTCTTAGTTGAATTTCATTTCAGTTCAAAGGAGAACTATATGTTTACATTGAAAAATGAACTGGGAAGGCGAATGACAAAAAAATGTAAAGTGAAATAAACAATCAGAAATGATCAAGTAACATTGCAAAAAGAAAGGGGTATCTCATCTCACATTATTAGCATTAGCTATGTACTGTGTTCTATATGTTCGTCTTTCTCCACGTTCGTCTTTCTCCACGTTCGTCTTTCTCCACGTTCGTCTTTCTCCACGTTCGTCTTTCTCCACATTCCTCTTTCTCCACGTTCGTCTTTCTCCACGTTCGTCTTTCTCCACGTTCGTCTTTCTCCACGTTCCTCTTTCTCCACGTTCCTCTTTCTCCACATTCATCTTCATCGATGTTCATTGTCTTTGATGAGGGCTTTGTTAGAGTAGGTTAGACAATTGCTTTCTCTTTGTTGTGGTATTGCACAACTTGGACTTTGATAATAAATATGTGTAGTCTGAATTCTGATGAGCAGATTATTTGGGGTTTTGTGTTGCACTCTGAGAGTCGGTTGAGTGATTGTTCCATTTAATGGATTATTGGTTGTTGGTTGGATCCCATAGATCACAGCAGGAGAGGACGATGGGATCTATTACAGACTGGTCCTGATTGGATGTTGCATTTTAAGTTATTTTGGTGGCGTCTGTTACCTTTTTACTCAGATGTCTGTCTATCTCTCTTCTCTGTCTCTCTGTATCTATGTCTCTTACTTTCTATCTCTCCGGTCTCTGTCTTTTTCACTCTTTATTCATTCTACCTTTTTTCTGTCTCTCCTCTCTGTCTTTCTGTCTCTTTCATCTATCTGTCTTCAATGTGTCTCTCTCTTTCTGCTCATTTCTGTCTCAATCAGTGCAGTAATTTTCCCCATTTATCCCGGTAATCTCCTCACATTTGCCTATCATTTTTGTTTCATCCTTATCTCTAGGGCTGTATCTGATCATTATGTCTGTGTGGAACTCTAGCTAAATACAGGTTTACCTCAGGGCTCAGGAAGAATCCTCCCCTTGCTCTCTGACACCGTCCTGAGAGATGTAATCCTGTGTGTTTGAATGCAGCTTAGCATGTCAGGAGATTAGCCCTGCATCGTCATCTCTAACTCACTGAATTCATTGGCCATGATTCAACAGATTCCATGTTATCATTTCAATCAATTTGCTACAGCAGGAAAAGAATCCTGCATCAACACATTAAATGTTACTAGTATTGTAATTCACTGCCGTGTTATTAAAGGATTTATATATACATGTATTTGCTTTAGGAGCCTCTGTAAACATAGCACACACTACACGTTTGGATCTTCAATTGTGCAGGACAATTCATGCAGCTACTGGGTGGATCAAGTGAAGACACAGCAATACAAAACAGCCTTGTTCTTTATCCAACCCAAACCCTGAAGATCGGTCTAAGGGACTAACCCGTGCCTTTGATGAGGCTTCAGAATATCACCATCAACATAGAAACGGGTCATTTTGCTGTTTGTTTCACGGGACACATTTAGTGGTTTGATTAATTTAATTCATATTAATCCATGGTATTTATCACTTCTTTGTGAAAAGCAAAATATCCCTGTGAACATGCAGAGAAAACACCATGCATCATTTATGTGTTGGTTAACTTTAGCTGGAGTTGATGTTTATGTCCTTCTTCGTGGATTTATTCATTATTAATTCATGCAGAGTTTGGTGAGAATGTAACCCGGCAGAAGGACAAATGTATGTTCCTCCTCCAGATTGCTGTCATCCATCATTCTGGGAGGCTGCTAAGGTGCTTCCTCGAAACCTCCTGTCACTTTATCCTCCATTTCCTTCTCTCATTCATCTACCCTTCCTTCCTACCCAATTCAAGAGCATACCTGACTTCCTGTTATTTTGGTGCTGCTAGTATTGTTTCCTCCGGCGCAATGTGATGTCTCTGTACCCTCCTCAAACTCCCACTGCATTGCACTCATGGATGAACCCTTTGAGGTTGAAACTAAAAACTGCCAATTTATGACCCTTTGCTCTTGTACGTGCGATCAGCTCTTTATAAGGACCACTGATGACCCTGTAGAAGCCCATTAAATGTCATTAAATAATAATGGAACTGCAATAAAAAGAAAATGCACTCTGGTTCAACTTTTGCGGTACTGCATCAAGCCAGTTTAGATCTCTCAGATGCCAGGTTAGTCCTATTTCCTATAAACACATTTCCCCCCCATTCTCCCAGGATGCACTGGAGTGTTCCCTGATATCTCTGCGTTTGCGCTGGTACAGCATATAAAAGGGCCAAATTAAATTCTCAAACTAATTTTGCTGGATTGATATGCTGTGACCGGGAGGTCTTTCAATTAGTGTGTAACTCACTCTCAAGAATACCCTCAGTCTATTTGCCCTTTCCATTTATACTCCAAATTTACGCGGCACTCATAGAAATATTAATATTTCATAGGGAGCATTTGGAGAAATGCTAAGCTTGAATCTTGGCCTGTGCATGTGGGCCCTTACATCCAACTCTGGTCATGCAGAAGCATAAATTGCACATTGGCTTGAATGTGCTTTGAGAGGAATTCTTCTCGCCAAAAGCTTTTCAAAACTGTGGCTTTCTAAAATGACCTGCAATAGTGAGTATTAAAGTTTACCAAGCATCTGGCTTTTTAAGTGAAACCCTAGGCTGGGAAACAGTAAGTGTTGAGGTGGCTGAGAGCACCACTTTCCCAGCCGCTGATATGACTGAAGCGCCCACCCTATCAGGTTTTAGGAGGAAAGTGATTGAGATTTAAATGTGCCACTCTTTATAGAGCCACATCATGTTATATTTTGGTTCTGGTTGTGACTATTCTCAGGTTCTATTTTTCCTGGCACTGATCTGCAATCGCCCAAGGTGTTTCATAAAGGACGATCCTGGCCCACAGCCTGTTCTGGGTTCAGAGAGAGGTTTGAACGGCGCTGTGCTGTGCCTTCTAGGGTTTTTCACCACGCCTGAATGGCAGTATTTACAGTAAGGCGGACTATGGTGTGTGATCCTCTAGGCCAGGGGTATTAAAATCTTACCCTACGACGTCCAGAGCTTGCTGGTTTTCCTCTTCTTCAGTTGCACCCACCTGGTGTCCCAGGTCTAAATAAGTCCCTGATTAGGGGGCTGCAGTGAAAACGTGGAGTTGAACTGGCTACAAGGTCCAAATTTGAAAACCACTACTCTAGGTAAACCGTGAAACTGCATGGATTCACGTGTCCAATGAACATGGTTATTGAAAAAGTCATTTCTGCTTGAACGTGTGTGTTATTTTTATTATTTCTTGGTCTGTTAATAGCAAGATGAGTATTCTCCAATCACACTAAGGGCAGCGGTATCTACGTTCACAATGAACGCTGGACGTTTTGGTGTTGTAGGAACAAACAAATAGAGGAAGTAGGTAGATTCAACCACAACCCTGGGCTTCCCAGACTGTGGTACATGTCACCATTTTAACCTGATGACATATTTCAATATATAATCCAACAATATCCTTAAGATGATCTGGATTTGTCTCCTGGTCGCTCTGTAACTCTGACATTCTTCCAATGGACCTTCAAACAGCAGGATATTTTCACGAGATTCCTCTGGATTTTTAACTGCAATATTCAGACTGTATATCCTTTGCTATTCTTAAAAGCCTGTGGCTAAAACATAATAAGATATTGTGGCAGGTCAGACCCTAAACACGTTTATATTTGTCTCACCTGCCTTTTCAGTCCATGGACTGAAGTATTTATTTTTTGTCGCAGCTAACACAAAACAAATAATGCATGTGAGCTAACAAAAACGAACATTTGTGAACTATTGCTCTTGTAAATGTACCTCGGGCATTGTGTTGTAGATTCTGATGACAACACTGAAATCGCACCCATTAGCCTAGACATTTACAACAGATGAAATGCCCTTCCCGGAATATTAAATCACCAACAACGCCCACTGTATCAACATTCATTAGCTGGGATGTCCTCTGCCCTTTGCTTTCAGCAGCACAATTTACATTTTAAATGTTCTATTGTTTTCCCAGACAGCTAAACCCAGTGAGTGTGTCTCCTAGCGCAGAGCTAAATATGCTATACACTACTTTGATCATTGTCTTAATGCTGTGGTTTTCCAGCAAAGCTGTGAACGCAGAAGTTGCGTCACTGTCAACAATTTCCAATGTTATGTAATTTCTAATCACCATATTTAACTGACACTTTGTACCAACAAAACAATTTATGAACAGTTTTCTTTTTTAGTGGATTCTCCAGGGACGCTAGGAGATATGGGGTCATCTGAGTAGCAGCATATTAAAACCAGCTATCCTTTCCACTCAGGTCATTTAACATTAAAACCAACTATCCTCTCCACTCAGGTAATTTAACATTAAAACCAACTATCCTCTCCACTCAGGTTACTTTCCATTAAAACCAATTATCTTCTCCACTCAGGTAACATTACATTAAAACCAACTATCCCCTCCACTCAGGTAACTTTACATTAAAACCAACTATCCTCTCCAGTCAGGTTACTTGTCATGTCCTGGCTATGCCCCTAGCCATCTTTGCGCTGGCTGGGGCCATAGCCAGGACATGGCCTAAATAGGTGACTCTAGCCACCTCTATGTGCTTTGGTTTCCCCAATTGGAGGCAGGTGTTCGTTATTGCCTCCAATTGGGGAACCTACTTATGTTGAATGTTTGTGCACGTAGTTGTGGTTTATTTTGGTTGTTAGCCGTAGGCTATAGTTCACCCAGTCATTGTGTCTGTTTTGAGTTTGTTCTTTTGTTGCTTTCTTTAATTAAAACA
>JACXGJ010014477.1:0-14785 GCA_016801105.1 Esox niger
CCTCACACTGTGGTACCCCCTACCTCCCCTCCTCCCTCACACTGTGGTACCCCCTACCTCCCCTGTCCTCACACTGTGGTACCCCCTACCTCCCCTCCTCCCTCACACTGTGGTACCCCCTACCTCCCCTCCTCCCTCACACTGTGGTACCCCCTACCATTCCCCACGTCCCCTCGTCTTTTACTTCCATTGTTTCTGCACCAGCCCTGATTTTTTTTTCTGTCCTCTTTTTGTTTTTAGCGCTCCCCTCCTCAGGTGCAGGGTTTGGTTCCGGCCTACAGTGGCGAGACTGACAGCGAGGGGGAAGAGGGAGGAGACCGGGATGAGAGGGATGAGAGGGATGAGAGGCTGACTGACTGGGCTAAGCTGGCCTGTCTGCTGTGTAGAAGACAGTTCCCCAGCAAAGAGGCTTTAATACGACATCAGCAGCTCTCTGAGTTACACAAGGTGCTGATAGCATGCTTACACAGTGGTGTAACACAACTATAAAGTGACATATCATGCTTACACAGTGGTGTAACACAACTATAAAGTGACATATCATGCTTACACAGTGGTGTAACACAACTATAAAGTGACATGGCATGCTTACACAGTGGTGTAACACAACTATAAAGTGACATATCATGCTTACACAGTGGTGTAACACAACTATAAAGTGACATATGCTTACACAGTGGTGTAACACAACTATAAAGTGACATGGCATGCTTACACAGTGGTGTAACACAACTATAAAGTGACATATCATGCTTACACAGTGGTGTAACACAACTATAAAGTGACATCATTCTTATACAGTGGCGTACACAACTATAAAGTGACATATCATGCTTACACAGTGGCGTACACAACTATACAGTGACATATCAGGCTTACACAGTGGCGTACACAACTATACAGTGACATAGCCTGCTTACACAGTGGCGTAACACAACTATAAAGGGACATAGCATGCTTACACAGTGGCGTAACACAACTATAAAGTGACATATCATGCTTACACAGTGGCGTACACAACTATAAAGTGACATATCATGCTTACACAGTGGCGTACACAACTATAAAGTGACATATCATGCTTACACAGTGGCGTACACAACTATAAAGTGACATATCATGCTTGCACAGTGGCGTACACAACTATACAGTGACATATCATGCTTACACAGTGGCGTAACACAACTATAAAGTGACATAGCATGCTTACACAGTGGCGTAACACAACTATAAAGTGACATAGCATGCTTACACAGTGGTGTAACACAACTATAAAGTGACATCATGCTTACACAGTGGCGTACACAACTATAAAGTGACATATCATGCTTACACAGTGGCGTAACACAACTATAAAGTGACATATCATGCTTACACAGTGGCGTAACACAACTATAAAGTGACATATCATGCTTACACAGTGGCGTACACAACTAAAAAGTGACATATCATGCTTACACAGTGGCGTAACACAACTAGTAGTTACAAGTAGTAAGTAGTTTGACTCACACATCATTTCTGGGTTGATTAAGAAAGCAAATTTGATACAATCATACATTTTGTCCAGTAAAGCTGCAAATACATTTAAAATCAATTAGATTTAATTTATTGCAAGCAGTTTTGGTCAGTCTGACTTCTGGCTCATCAATTGGAACAACATGACCTTTAACCTTAATGTCTCCCTCAGCAAAACCTGGAACAGAGGAGGTGTCAACAGGAGGCAGGGGCTGGGGAGAAGAGGGACCAAGGAGGGCTGGCCAATGAGTCTCCAGATCCAAAGAAGAAAAGGTTCAGCCCTCTGTAAGCTTTACTGTTGCACACAAACACACACACACACACACACACACACACACACATGAATGCAATGGCACACAAGTCAAACAGTGCCAGTCATAACAGGTGCAATTTCACCAGACATAACTGCTGCAGAAGCACCAGTCATAACAGGTGTAGAAACACCAGTCATAACAGGAGTAACAGAACCAGACATAACAGGTGTGGGAGCACCAGTCATAACAGGAGTAACAGCACCAGACATAACACGTGTGGGAGCACCAGTCATAACAGGTTTAAAATGACCTGTCATAACAGGTTTAAGATGACCAGACATAACAGGTGCGGGAGCACCAGTCATAACAGGTGTAATAACACCAGACATAACAGGAATAGAAGCACCAGATATAACAGGTTTAATAGCACCAGACATAACAGGAGTCTATAGGGGAATCCCAATACAATTATCTTGTTTGTAGCTGTTATTAGAATACAATTCAAAGCTCAAGTGCTGAGGTTTTAACAAACCAACCAAGAATATGTGGCCCAGCATTCAGAATAAGTTTTACCTCAGTGTTGTTCAAAACACAGAAATGTTTTTTTCTCTCACCCTTGGGGAGAAGACTCCCTTGATAAGCCTTGGTGGTTTCTCACAAGGATTTCGCCACCTGCAGAATAATCTTGCCTTCTGTGATTAAACAGTCTGAGAATGTCACATTTGACTATAAATGGTTAAATGAACAGGCCAGATTAGAAAGATTGGAAATCACAGTGTAACGTATTGGCCTGTTTAGGTATATAAATCTCAGCATGAGAAATAATTGTTGTCTATTGCTAGATCTTTTCATATTGATAAAAAGTATCCATGCCTTTAATATGATTTATACAGGATGGGGTAAAATGGCTTACTCTCTTAAATAATAAACACACATCCCTCTCTCTTTCCATCCCTCTCTTTCCATCCCTCTCTTTCCATCCCTCTCTTTCTATCCCTCCCTCTCTATCCATCCCTCTCTTTCTATCCCTCTCTTTCCATCCTATAGTGATGGCATGACGGGCAGTACTCTGGGAGCCAGGATGCTACAGGGAGGGATGAAGAAAGGACTGTTGCTACGCAACAAGCAAGTGGACTGACGTCCCACCTCTAACCCAGCCCAACCTATTACAACGCAGCACAACATACGTCAACTCAACACAATCTATTACGACACAGCACAGCATTTTACATCATAACATTGAAACAACACTCTTTGACTAGCTGTTTCCTTAATGGCATCCTCTTCCCTGTGATGGAATAACTTAGGCCTGAGCCCTTGTCTAGATTAGTGTACTCCATAGGGGTGCCATTTGTGAGTCAGACTCCTTCACTGCAACAGAGATCTACTAGAAAGACATTGTGTTGGAATGAATGGAGGCAGGCAGCAAGACCTGGTTAACAAGGACAACTACTCAACTCTGATCTCTACACAGGAGGACATACCTTTGACCTATGACAGGAGCTGCCGGAGGAACCAAGACATCAGCGCTATGGGACGATATAGGATCAATGCTATAGGACAATATAGGATAAATTCAGTGGGATGATATAGGATCAACGCTATAGTAAAATATAGGATTAACACCATAGGATCGACGAAATAGAATCGACAATATAGGAGATCAATTGTCACCCACGGTAGCAAGCCGCAGATAATGAAGAAAGAAGTTTTAGCATCACTAAAGAAAATGTCTATGCACCACGTTGATTTTACAGTGAGTGATGTGGACGTGTCATGAAGAGCTCCCCCTAATGGACGTGTCTTAATACTAGAACCGCCAAATGCCCAGGCCAGTTGGCGTTTGAGTTTGTAATTAATATAAAACAGCCATTTTGAAAACTACACCCTCACATGACTTTTCCTAAATAGTTGTATATTTCATTGCTATGTTGTCAGAATTCTAAACTCACAAACGGGAAACCATTAAGGGACTATCACCTGTATTATGGGGGGGGTTACCCCGTTTTCGGACTTACACCGCCAGAGCACATGCCACTTAGCCGTTGCTACCCGTGCAGGCGCTAATGGTACCCAGGAGCAAATCACCCCTCATAGAATGCATGACGTAATTAGATGCTCCCAGATGAATTATAGTCTTGGTTGAATTGGAATTAACTTACAAATGAAATACAAGATTTCCATGACAATTCAACGAATGAATTAGGCTGTTGTTGAAACATTATACAAACGATATAGACTATGACTATTCAACAATTCATCATCAACTTGGTGGCCCCACTAAAACCCCTTGGAGGGTCCTGCAAAGACGGACAATTTTTGTAGCCTATTCATTTGGAGAAAAGGACCATTTACAATAAATCACTCTCACATCCAGTGGAGGGCGCAGAGTCAGTTGAGCACAGAAGTCTAATGAATATTAAGATAATTAAGTCCCATTGCACTGGGACTTTACACTGGTGTTGAAATCAACCCGCTAACCCCAGAAGAACACCTGGGAGAGACCAAGGAATACAAGTTAACAATAGTAGCCTATTCACCATGGGCAGAATGCAATATTTTTCCCAAAAAAAATCTCTTTGGGTTTTTGATACCTTTGTAATGTAATTTTTAGACAAGCAAATATATGTCCTTAAACTAGGAGAATGGACCTATGTACTGGTGTTAGAATCAACTCTCTAGCCCCATTAGAACTCCTGGGAGAGTCCTGCAAAGATGCAACATTTTTGTAGCCTATTTATTTTGAGAAATGGACCGTGTCTTTTTCCAATATGTCCTCTCGGTTTTTCGATAACTTATTCATGTCTCCTATAGACAAAACTCATATGCCAGTAATCTGGGAGACGAGCTATGCGTCGGTCTTTAAATCAACTAGATAGCCCCACTAGAACCCCAGGGAGAGACTTGCCAATACGCGCCATTTCCATAGCGTTTTCATTTAGAGAAAAGGATAAATGGACTCTTCGTTTTTTGGTAACTTTTTCGCGTCACTTATAGATTGGCTAATTTTCATTTTCTAAATTTGTAGGGCTTTATAAACAAATGAAAATACTATAGCCTGTGTTCTTAGAAATAATCGTTCTTTTAATTTTTTTTTCTGTATGCTAATGATGTAAAAATGGCATTCGGCTCTGGTTGATTCTAGGTCTCTGAAAGGCTTGGCGGTTCTAGTGTTAAATGATAACCCCTAATCGTGCCCTAATCCCTGCTCCATCATTGACCAGAGTCCATAATAGTGTAGTGAATAGGGCGCAGTTTGGGATGGAAACCAAGTGTCAGATTTGTTGTATTTTTTGTGGCAGATTTTAAATTGAGCACTTTTATAACCCCGGTACAAATGTGAACAGAAACGATTGCCTCTTCTGGCCTCCTGATGAATGTGTGTGTGTTACTAACACTAAACACTATAAAATAGTCCTGTTATTCTGATGTGTGTACAAACTATGACATTTGATTAATGCAATGTGTAATATTGTATTTGTTTCTGGATAAAAAAGAATCATGTTTTGAAGTATTGACTCATGATATTTTCATGCCTCTACCATTTTTTCGATGGTCAGGTGTGGTTCAAAGACAATTTACAAATTCCAAAACTCCAAATCACTGGGAACTTTACATCCTGACCTCCTTCAACAATCGTCTCTGTGACTTTCAACATCCTGACCCCGTTCAACACTTATCACTGTGACCTTTACATCCTGACCCCCTTCAACACTTATCACTGTGACCTTTACATCCTGACCCCGTTCAACACTTATCACTGTGACCTTTACATCCTGACCCCGTTCAACACTAATCACTGTGACCTTTACATCCTGACCCCCGTTCAACACTTATCACTGTGACCTTTACATCCAGACCCCCTTCAACACTTATCACTGTGACCTTTACATCCAGACCCCTTCAACACTTTTCACTGTGACCTTTACATCCTGACCCCCTTCAACACTTATCATTGTGACCTTTACATCCAGACCCCCTTCAACACTTATCATTGTGACCTTTACATCCTGACCCCGTTCAACACTTATCACTGTGACCAAGATTGGAGGTATGTCCTGGTGAGAATACCAGCACATAATGCCATTCCCTGATTGAGGTTTTTTAAATGCATGCTGCATGTTTTTCAGGAAATGAAATATGTTATCTCTTTCCAACTTTTAATATGCATTCTGTATTTATTTGCATGATATCTATCCAGGCACTCCATGTAACCCTTACAATTACACAACACACAATTACACAACACAAGAGTAAAAATAAAACACTGCAATAGAGTGGGGCTAGAAACATGTCAAACATAACTGGTAGTGTGCTCTGTTCTGGATCTATGAGTGACTACACCAACACATTGTATTTCTACATCACGGTTGTATCAATGTTGCGTTTCCAAAATAGGGTTTGCACAAGGTGTGGTTTGTAAAAGAGGAATTACATTGTGTAAAACATTTAGAGGAAAAAAAGCAATTCGCCACTTGCTGATACGGGAGATATATTTTCGTGATAATCTTCGGGAGGACAAAATAGCACAACTAAACAGTAAGAAACTTTCTGGAACTTTCCCAGAAGACGAACTAATACAAGTTGCCGAAATTATTGCTTCTTTCTCCTCTGACGTCACCTCTTGGCTGCGCCGCCCCCAGGCTGCAGAGGTTGTTTCCATGGAAACAGCAACACGCCGTGTCCAGTAGACTTTCCTGTCAGACTTCGGTAAGAGCTGATTTTATTTTAAACATTGTCGATGGATAACGAGCTGGCTAGTTAAGTTACCTCACATTGTTGATGTAATGGTAGTTACTTTTGGTTTGGTCTTCAAGCCTCAACTCAGAATGTTACTGTTACGTGCTAAAATCAGGTTAAGGTAATAGCCTGTCCGGTACAGTACTGTACAGTTCAGCTTTTTCCAATTCGTTTTGGCAAAGTAAAAAATAATTTCGTTTACCTAGAGCACTCCATACATTGACTGAATGTTGCCTCAATTTAATAGCAGTGAATTTAATACTATATTAGAATCTATGGTGGCTACTAGTTCATTAGCCCGAAGTGAAGTTCATTATTCCCTAGCCCATACAGACTGAGTGCGGAGAATGGAGTACGGGGAGGTAGCGCTTTCAGAAGGACAGGAGGCTGTGAATGAAGATGGACGTGTAGAAGAGGACAGTATGGCAGAGAAACAGGACACGGTAGCTACATTTACTTTGAGTAGTTTTGATTGTTTATTTTTGACCACTTGAAGTAACGTAATCTACATTAGAAAAATGTTGACTGCTGATTGGTTCTAGACCGGATTGTCCCTGTGGTAAAAAAAGGGTTTGGTGAATTAATTTGTTAAATAATTTATGGTAAGCTGAATGTATTGATGTGACCTTTTTCAGATTGAACCATGCCCTCTGACCCAGGACATGATAACCCAGGGTCTGTCCATGCTGTGTCACACTGGAAGCGGCCTGGAACACGCTTTTGTCAAGCTGGAACTCAAAGACAAGTGAGTTAAATAGTGGAGGACACAACCCACCAGTACAGAATCATCATTTTTAGCCCAGACATTACATCTGAACTCCTGGATGGGTCAAAGACCTAAACCGTATAGCTTATCCTGGTTCTCCTTGTTTCTCGTTCTGACATCTTTATTTCTGCCCGTACTCAAACCCTCCCTTCCTCTTCGGCCTACTCCCCTTTCCTTTCCTCCCCAGACGCTTGACGGATATCGCCCTGGTTAGCTCGTTTGTCCACGTGCGTTTTCTGGACATCTCATCCAACCATCTCTCTGACCTGTCACCCCTGGCCGCCCTCACACAGCTGCTTTGGCTGAACGTAAGCAGCCACACCTCCCTCTATTCAGTGTATAACACATCCTCTTCATTCATCATTGTATTTCACACTGTTATTGGATCGAGTCTTGGACTGGCAATGGTCTACAGTGCAGATGATTTTCCAGATGAGGATTCTTCCTCCTGAAATTACATTGAAGCATAATTCAACAAGATAAAATGTCAAAATATTATTTCTTCCTCAGTTCCCCTTCTCCTCACAACTCCTCTCTTTCTACTCCCTCTGTCTCAGTGCGATGGTAACAATGTGCCCGGCTTCAAAGGACAGCCTCTGGGCCAGCTGACTTATCTACAATGGCTGAGTCTGGCCCTGAATTGCCTCAAAGACCTGGAGGGACTAGAAGGTTTTGCCCTGGAGAGCCTCAACCTCATTGGTCAGTCTGGGAGGGGTCACCCACCTACCGCGTAACCTCCTAAACCAGGCCTGGCTTGTTGCTATGCCTGGGGAATATCTGTTGGATTCTTATTGCAAAGGGGTGGAGCAAACATTTGTTTCCAGTAACTTTCCGAAACATGTGAATCCACTCAAGTTAATTGCTTGGGCGGGGCTTATACAAAAGCTTGTGCTCACTTGAACGATGCCTCGAGAACAATGCAACAGTTGCTAGCTAAGTGAAGATGGCACTCCTCAAAATAACTAGCTAGCTAACATAGATTTGGACCACATTCAACAGACATTCATCAGACGTCCAACAGATGTTCGAAGCAAACATTTAAATGTTAAAAACTAATTGCATTCTTCACTGATAACTATGACTGACTTATCAACATTTTCAATATTAGGTAGGATAACTTTCTCAAGCCTTTGTTCTATAAAAAAATCAAAGATCGTTTTTATGCACATTCTCTAACATGGAAAAACGCTATTATATCACAATAACTTTTTCATTAAGTATCAGAGAACCTTCATTCAAGGTTCAAAATATTCTACAGTAGGCTGGACAACTTTTACAACCTTTAAATTGATCCAGATCTTACACATACATTTATACACATTTTCTCTATTTGAAAATGACTATTATATTGCGATACATTTTTCAAAAAGTATCATGATACTTTATTCCAAGTTCTAAATATTCTCCAGTAAGCTGCAAAACTTTTACAACCTATAATTAGATACAAATGGTAAACTGAATTTTTATACACATTTTTACACTGTGAAACATACAGTGTAATCGCAATTACTTTTCATAATACTATCATAGAAATGTATTTCCAGGTTCTATATGTTCTGCAGAAGGCTGCACATCTTTAACAACTTTTAATTTCATCAAAAATAGTAAGCTTGTATTTTAAACGCAGTTTCAAACTTGAAAAAAGTATTACTTCATTCCAAGTGCAAAATATTTTACAATATGGTGGAAATCATATACAAAATGTAAATGTATCAAAAAAGTACACTTAGGTTTTCAGCATATTTTCAAATAACTTCAAATTTCTTTCCCAATAACCTTTTCAAACATTTTCAGAGAAACTTTCATTCCAAGTTCAAAATGTTCTCCAGTAATCTTAAAAAAAAATGTATTGATCAAAAGAGTACACTTAAATGTTCAACCCATTTTCAAACTTTGAAAATGAATGTTATATTGCAATAACTTTTTCAAAAAGTATCAAAAATACTTCATACCAAGTTCAAAATATTCTATCCTAGGGTGGACAGCTTTTACAACCTTTCATTCGATTCTGAAATCACAATAGGAATCTTAAAAATTTAGCAAACTTTGAAAAACTCTGTTTTGTGGTACTAACACATTAGTTTAATTTCAGATGATTCTATCCTCTTTTTCAGTCGGCCCACAAATAGTAAGTGATGCCCTGTCAAGATTCTAACCCGGGACGCCCAGATGAAAAACAATCCTCTTTTGCCACTGGTTGTTTCAACAGCTAATTGGCCAGTAATAGGCTTACATACGAATTTAGCAATGGCTAGCGAGAATGAAGATGAACTTTTCCATGCCAGAAATAGTCGAATTATAACCGTATAGGGTTTTATTTAAAGGCTTCCTTTTACATAACTACTGAATGTTGTAGTCAACCAGTGTGATTGTCTATCCTGACCCAAAAGCTTTCTTTACTTTTTGAAAAAGTTATTGCAAAGAACTGTGTTTTTCAAAGTTAGCGAAATTTTTAATATTCTAATTGTAATTTTTTTATCAAATGAAAAGTTGGAAAAGTTTCCCACATTAGGGTAGCATATTGTGAACTTGGGATGACGTTTTTACATAAAAACTGTGTTTTTCAAAGTTAGTGAAATTTTGAAGATTCTAATTGTCTATTTGAATATATTTAAAGGTTGTAGAAGATGTGCAGCCTACTGGAGAATATTGTGAACTTGGAATGAAGTTTCTATAATAGTTTTGAAAACGTTCTTGCGATATCATAGCGTTTTTCAAAATTAGACAATGTGCATCCAATCAAAAGTTGTATGTGGCTGCTATTCCTTTTGCGTTCAGAACACGAAACTGATCCTCGATTATTGAAATGGAGAAACGACTAGTATTATTGCCTTGTCAATTGTCCATTTAAATAAATCTCAGACTGCTGGCCATGCTTGATGAATGTAACTTTACCATTAACTTGGTTAGGCACACCAAACATCTCTTTTTTTCAAAACTGCATTTAAGCTGAGAAATTGTAATGTCTTTCTTTTTGACTCAATGTGATGAGTTGAACACAGTCCTTCCAATATAGAATGAAAATGTTCCTCCATCTTTGCTTTGTTTCTGATAGGTTGAAACCTAGGTAGGAACTATGAACCTTCTGGAATGTGTTCTATCCTGTTGGTTGAAATAGTGAAACCATGCAATGCCCGCCTTCAACAAGCTTGTGAGTGAAGGTTATGGGAAAAATAACATCCAATAGAAATCATGCCGCGTGAAGTACAACTTTTTTTAATAGGCATATTTCTGTACTGCCACGTAAGCCAGACGAGATTGGTGGTATGGCTTTGCGAGACTACCAACAGTGTGGTCTCCAGAAACATCTGTTTTTAGGGATAAAGTCATCAACCTGAACACCTTACAGTGGAAAGCCACTCAAGCTTTTATGTTATGTCTAGTAAATTAGACTAGGTGGGGAAGAGACTTGCCCTCATTGGTCAGCTTGGGACAGAGTGAAGAAGAGACATCCTGGGAGAGGGTGAGGGAAAGATGTCTCGTTGCTAGGTTACGGTTTTCAGTGGGTTTTTGTGTCTTACTGCTAGGTATCATTATTCAGAAAGAGGATGTGTGTGCTGTTGCTAGGCTACTGGTATTCAGAGGGTCTCTGTGTGTTTGGTTTCTAGGGAACCGTATTCAGAGGGTCTCTGTGTGTTTGGTCTCTAGGGAACCGTATTCAGAGGGTCTCTGGGCTGCAGTACCACCGACTGACCAACCTGGTGACTTTGGAGCTGAGAGGAAATAAACTGGAGACCACAGACGGCATCTACCTTCCCAACCTCCGACATCTATACCTGGTAACCTCTGACCTCTGTCTTAACTGACATCTGCCCAACCTCCGACATCTATACCTGGTAACCTCTGACCTCTGTCTTAACTGACATCTGCCCAACCTCCGACATCTATACCTGGTGACCTCTGTCTTAACTGACATCTGCCCAACATCCAACGACTATATCTGGTAACCTCAAACTTCTGAACTCTGTCATAACTGTTACATCTGCCCACATTTCAATGACTTTACTTGGTAATCTCGAAGCCCTAAACGTTTAACCCTAACATACAGTTAGGTCTGGAAACATTTGGACACCACTCTGTACATCACCACAATGGACGTGAAATGAAACAACCATGATGCAATTGAAGAGCAGACTTTCAGCTTTAATTCAAGGGGATGCACAAAAACATTATATGAAATGTTTAGGAACTGCAACCATTTTCATACACAGTCCCCTTATTTCAAGGGCTCAAATGTAATTGGACAAATTAACACAATCATAAATAAAATGTTAATTTTTAATACTTTGTCAAGAATCTTTTGCAGGCACAGAGGCTGGGTTTCCTCCTTTGTGATGCTTTGCCAGGCCTTTGCTGCAGCTGTCTTCAGTTCTTGTTTGTTTGTGGGTCTTTCTGACTTAAGTTTTGTCTTCAGCGAGTGAAAGACATGCTCGATTGGGTAGAGAACAGGTGATTCATTCGGCCATTGCAGAATATTCCACCTCTTTGCCTTAAACTCCTGGGTTGCTTTCGCTTTATGGAAAGGATCCTACGATCATCCACCACTGTTGTCTTCCCTGGACGTCCAGGCCTTTTTGTGTTGCAGAGCTCAGCAGTGTGTTCTGTTTTTCTCAGAATGTACCAATCTGTTGATTTGGCCACTTATAATGTTCCTACTGTCTCTCTGATGGATTATTTTCTGCAACCTAAGGATGGCCTGTATCACTTGCATTGAGAGCTCCTTTGACTGCGTGTTGTGGGTTCACAGCTACAGCTTCCAAATATGAATGCCACACCTGGAATCAACTCCAGAACTTTTACCTGTTTAATTGATGAAGACATATTGAAGGAATAAGTCACACTTGTCCATGAAACTGCTTTTGAGTCAATTGTCTAATTACTTTTGGTCCCTTGAGAAAGAGGGGGCTACATATTAAAGAGCTGTAATTCCTAAACCCCACCTCCAATTTGGCTGTGAATACCCTCCAATGAAAGCTGAGAGACGGCACTTTAAGCCCACATTCATTATTTACCTAAATGTATTATTTAATACATTTCGGTAAAAAGCCAAAATGATCAAACTTGTGTCTATGTCCAATTGTTTAACTAAACAATAAATGTTGTGCAACAGCTACGATTTTTCCCCTAGAAAGTAGAAAGTAATAGAGCCTAGTTCAGGAGCATTTACTGAATGAAATGCAGTGCTGGGTGTATCCTAATGTTTGACTTGTACTGTAGGTTGTACTGTGTTTTCAAGTTCTTTCAACTCTAGAATGTAGATGTTTTTTTCAAACTACGTTAAAATCTTATAATTAGGCCCATACTTAAAGTAATGTTTTATACAACTGGCCTTCACCTCTAATCCCCTGATTCTTGACCCGTGTGCAGGCTCATAATGACATCAAGCACCTGGAGGGTCTAGATAAGCTAGAACGTCTGATCACCCTGCACCTCCGAGACAACCAGCTGACGGCTCTAGATGGCATCAGCCCGAACATGAAGTCCCTGCAGTACCTCAACGTTAGGTAACCACCATTACCTCAGCATATAAGATCATTACAGACCTGCAGTACCTCAACGTTAGGTAACCACCATTACCTAACCATATAAGATCATTACACTCCTGCAGTACCTCAACGTTAGGTAACCACCATTACCTCAGCATATAAGATCATTACAGACCTGCAGTACCTCAACGTTAGGTAACCACCATTACCTCAGCATATAAGATCATTACACTCCTGCAGTACCTCAACGTTAGGTAACCACCATTACCTCAGCATATAAGATCATTACAGACCTGCAGTACCTCAACGTTAGGTAACCACCATTACCTCAGCATATAAGATCATTACAGACCTGCAGTACCTCAACGTTAGGTAACCACCATTACCTCACCATATAAGATCATTACACTCCTGCAGTACCTCAATGTTAGGTAACCACCATTACCTAACCATATAAGATCATTACACTCCTGCAGTACCTCAACGTTAGGTAACCACCTATACCTCACCATATAAGAATATTACAGTCGTGCAGTACCTCAACATTAGATAACCAGCAATACCTCTTAATATGAGATCATTACAGTTGTGCAGTACCTCAATGTTAGATAACCACCAATACCTCACAATATGAGATCATTACAGCCCTGCAGTAGCTCAACATTAGGTAACCACCAATTATATTAATATCTGTCTTTTAATCACGACTACTGTATATAGGTCAATATTTTAAAGAGATATATTTTTTCTTAATAACTGTCTAAAATATATATAGTTGGGAGAACAAGTATTTGATACACTGCTGATTTTGCAGGTTTTCCTACTTACAAAGTATGTAGAGGTCTGTAATTTTTATCGTAGGTACACTTCAACTGTGAGAGACGGAATCTAAAACAAAAATCCAGAATATTACATTGTATGATTTGTAAAGAATCCATTAGCATTTTATTGCATGACATAAGTATTGATACATCAGAAAAGCAGAACTTAATATTTAGTACATAAACCTTTGTTTTGCAATTACTGAGATCATACGTGTCCTGTTGTTCTTGACTAGGTTTGCACGCACTGCAGCAGGGATTTTGGCCCACTCCTCCATACAGACCTTCTCCAGATCCTTCAAGTTTCGGGGTTGTCGCTGGGCAATACGGACTTTCAGCTCCCTCCAAAGGTTTTCTATTTGGTTCAGGTCTGGAGACTGGCTAGGCCATGCTGGAAGACCCAGCCACGACCCATCTTCAATGCTCTTACTGAGTGAAGGAGGTTGTTGGCCAAGATCTCGCTATACATGGCCCCATCCATCCTCCCCTCAATATGGTGCAGTTGTCCTGTCCCCTTTGCAGAAAAGAATGGTGTTCTTGGGGTTGTACTCATCCTTCTTCCTCGGTGAGTGGAGTTCAGACCAAAAAGCTCTGTTTTTGTCTCATCAGACCACATGACCTTCTCCCATTTCTCATCTGGATCATCCAGATGGTCATTGACAAACTTCAGACGGGCCTGGACATGCGCTGGCTTGAGCAGGGGGACCTTGCGTGCCCTGAAGGATTTTTTTCCATGACAGCGTAGTGTGTTACTAAGGGTTTTCTTGGAGACTGTGATCCCAGCTCTCTTCAGGTCATTGACCAGGTCCTGCCGTGTAGTTCTGGGCTGATCCCTCACCTTCATCATGATCATTGATGCCCCACAAGGTGAGATCTTGCATGGAGCCCCAGACCGAGGGAGATGGACCGTCATCTTGAACTTCTTCCATTTTCTAATATTTGTGCCAACAGTTGTTGCCTTCTCACCAATCTGCTTGCCTATTGTCCTGTAGCCCATCCCAGCCTTGTGCAAGTCTACAATTTTATCCCTGATGTCCTTACACAGCTCTCTGGGTTTGGCCACTGTGGAGAGGTTGGAGTCTGTTTGATTGAGTGTGTGGCCATGTGTCTTTTATACAGGTAACGAGTTCAAACAGTTGCAAAATGAATTGATTATTCTCCCTCATTCTCCCTCCCTCCCTCCCTCCCTCCCTCCCTCCCTCC
>JACXGJ010014478.1:0-14790 GCA_016801105.1 Esox niger
GTGTGTGTGTGTGTGTGTGTGTGTGTGTGTGTGTGTGTGTGTGTGTGTGTGTGTGTGTGTGTGTGTGTGTGTTTTTGGTCTAACTATACTCATGAGGACCAAATGTCCCCATGAGTATAGTAAAACCAGACGAAATTGGACTCATGGGGACCTTTCGCCGGTCCCCATGTGGCAAAAATCGATTTCTGGCTTTAGGTTTAGGGTCAAACTTACAATTCATTTTATATTTAGAGTTGGGGTTTCTTTTAGGTCCAGGCATTGTTGGTTAAATTTAGGGTTAAGGTTAGGCATTACACCTAGGTAAAGTGTTGGCATAAATGTTACTTTATTGAGGTTAGGGTAAGATTAGGGTTGGGTTGGGCTGAGGGTTAAGGTTGGGTTAGGTTTATGGTTAAGATTAGGGCAAGGGAGCATGCAATTTCTATTTTCTGGTCCCCATGAGGTTAGCTGTACAAAGTGTGTGTGTGTGTGTGTGTGTGTGTGTGTGTGTGTGTGTGTGTGTGTATACGACTATCATATAGAAAATGCTCCCTTGGTTGGGAAAAAGTTATTTTATTGTGTGTACCAAACCCAGATGTTATTTTCCCAATGTCTTTTAGACATGGCTGCATGCTACAGACAGTGGGGCACAATTGCTCCGCTCTGTGCTGGAGCAGGTGCCACAGATCTACTGTCTGGATGGGAAAGAGTCCAACACCCAGGATGAGGAGGTGGTGGTGCAGAGCCGTCTCCTCAAGCCTTTGGAGTGTTTCTTGTTTGGGGAGGACCCTCAGGCTGGCCTGGAGAAGCTCCAGCAGGGAAGTGCTTCCTCACAGCTCTGTGGACGTGTCTTCAAGGAGGGGGAGACTGTCTACTCTTGCAGGTCAGAAGGCATTTACTGATGTTTCTGCACCAATATTCATTGAGAGAGTCTAGTAGCCCAGCAGTTAGAGCGTCTGGTTAACAAGTGAAAAGTTTATCAATCGAATCTCAGAACCAGCAAGGTGATATATTTTTTTATTCTGTGCAAGGTAAATAACCCTAATTGCTCCCAGCAATGTCAAAATAGGAATTTTGGCTTGATTCATCAAATGCTGTAGTCTAGATTACAGGCTGAACTATTTTGGTTACAGTCTGACAACAGTATTCAGCCTAAATGTCTATAATGAAAGTTAGTTAGTGAACTTAGTAATACATTTAGTGTGTGTTGTTTTGTGTTTGTGAGTGTGTGTGGGTGTCAGTGTCACCAAATCTTTTAAAGCCAGCTGTTGAGATGTGTATGTTAACAAATTACTTATCTTCCTCCCCTTATTGCAGAGACTGTGCTATAGATCCCACGTGTGTACTGTGCATGAACTGCTTCCAAGACAGTGTCCACAAGGTCCATCGTTATAAAGTAGGTTCCTGTTTAAAACTAACTTTTCATTTGATTTCTTTAGCCTTTTTTTTCTAGGGCCTAAATGTAAACAGAGGTGTTAATAACATGTTCATAACCTCTCGTTAAGACTACTGCTGTCCATGTCAATAAATGATTCTCTATGTCGTGGGACACTTCCAGATGCACGCTTCCTCAGGCGGGGGATTCTGTGACTGTGGGGATCTGGAGGCCTGGAAGACTGGGCCCTGCTGCTCCAAACACGACTCTGGGGCTGCCACTGCCATGGAAACGGTGCGTTTCATAACAGTCCGAGGGGGGGGGGGGGCAGGATTTTATTTTTCCATTCTGCTGTGCTGACCTCTGTGTGCTCTTTTTCCTGTCATGACTTAAATGTACTTCTGGCTTTCGGGAAGAACGTTTCTGGGAAAATGACACTTGGGCAGCCTGCGTCGCAAAGTGAATTATAGCTGCAATGACAGAGGGTGGTTGATGTGGCCATATGAAAAACAAGGGGATAAAATAGAGGCATTCTAGTGGTCTATTTCCTGTCCCCATCATGACCAGCGGCACGTGAAGTTCCTCAGCAGAAACCTCAAGGTTTACTTAGCAGGGAGCAGTCCAACACATACAATGAAAGACGTTTTTGGACATGAACACACAATAGTTGAAAAATATTCTTCTTGAACACCACTCTAGCACCACTCTGTCCTTCATGTTTGTATGGTCACCATTCCCTCGCTTGAACGATTTAACGTCCCAAGTTTATTTTTCCTTATACAATGCTTTCTGGTGGTGCTCTGCATGCGTCATTCAAACTTGTTATATGCTTGTTTATCATATTCCCAGGCTGTTTGGCAGGGCACATATAAGCGTCTTATAACAACTATTCACATCTAGCCTTGGAGGGAGAGAACATATTTTCCTTTTGTACTCATTTTTTTTCATTATTATAGAAATGTTTATTATCAATTTACCCTAATGGAGGTGAATTGAACAGTTTGTTGAACTGTCAATGCAATAATAATTGTTGGTTACTGACTGCTGTGGACCTGATGTTTTGAAAGCAGCTCAGCCCAGGTGTTGCCTGTCTTTCCTTACCCTGTGTGTTGAGATTACCGGGCCCTCGTCTGATAACATCTGTACAATGAGCGCTGAGCAAACACAGAAGGCCTCAGCAGCCTATTGCCTGTGTCTGGTACAACAGGTGCCTCTATTGAAGGCCAACCGCTGCCCTCCAGCCTGCTTTTCATTTTACTATCTTGATCGGGTTTTTAATCAATAGTGACACAACACATGACAATGTCATCTGGGTTTCAAACAAGGGAGATGTCAGGTGAGTGAAGTATCAGGCCTAATTCCTGGTGATAGATTCCATCCCCTTGTTTATCGTGGCAGTGTGTCTTGCTGCCCAGCATTGTTAAACCGATGCCCTGACTGTAGACCTAGCTAGGTTTTATTAACTAACGTTTGGGCCAACTGGCTCCTTTTGGTTGTCTGTAACTATGGTGAAGTGTATGTGGCACAGCATGTACCATAAGTATGCCATTAACATGTTAGTTATGTTCTCGTGGAGCAGTCAAGAAACCAGAGGCGGCAGAACAATGTGCTTTGGTTGAGATGTAGGGTTTGAGGTTTTGGTTTTGTGTCGCCGTGATCCAGTGCTTTGGAGAGTGCAGTGCAGGAGAGAGTCTGGGAAGGCTGATATTCCAGTTTGTGGAGGAAGTAGTGATTTAGAAAACGTTATTTCATCAAATACAGTATCAGATGATTGAGTCTATGCCAGATTATACAGTGAGATGCATTCATCTAATCTTGTCTTCCTCTTGTTTCATGGGAGTATGTGAAGAACAACAAACATTAAAATGCTCCTAATCCTGTTGGTTTAACCCTTTATTTGGATTACATGGGACCCGCCTTGCCGATATGTGTTCCCCACCTGACTGTGTGTGTGAGCTGGTTCTGTGTCATATGCTGCGTGGGACTGACCTTGCGTACTCTCTCTAGGACGAGTGTGTGTTGGAGCCTGGCCTACGTGAGCGTGCCCAGAAGCTCTTCCAGGTTCTCCTTCGCTACACTACAGATATGTTGGTCTGGGAGGAGAGCTTTGAGCTAGCAGCCGAACTGCAGCCCAGGTACTTTTGTCTAATGAGAACCGCAGCCCTGAACTCACCCACATTAAAACCGCTATCTGGGGACGCTGAATCGGTCTTATTCCATTAGCATGGACTCAGACACCACAGGCTTCTCGTCTCGCAGCATTTTCTAAATTAGACTGATTGGCCCGAGGGGCCAGCTATACGAATCAACTGACATTTGTTAGTCACACTCTATTTTAATTGGCCCCTTGGGCCAGCTGTTTTCTGTTGCCTTTGTGGTATTTGGATCTGGACTGACATTCGGTGTTTGTGATAGGGTGATGGAGGACACGTATTACTGTGTGCTGTACAACGATGAGCACCACTCGTATGAACATGTGATCTACACCCTGCAGCGCTCCGTTCACTGTGACCAGGGCGAAGCTCACACTCACACCGCCCTCATCGACAAAGAGGTAGGATTTGCCTGCGTTCTCCGCTGTTTGGCCCAGTTCCTGACTATCGGTGAAAAAACATCTAGCCTGTAGATATGTCAAATCTGACAATGAACGCCGTTCTGCTGCGGCGTTGAACTCTTGTTTAGACTGATAAAAACGTTTCCCGGCACAACGAGGACTGTGGAGACATAAACGCGTGACGCCCGAGCTAACAAACTGTCTAACACACAGAGGCAATTTACAGTGCTGGTAGTTGTATTTCATTGTGTTACATTCGTGGAACAGTTCTGCTCTGTCAGTGTTTGTTTTAGTTTTCTGGACCCTATGAGGAGTAGATACTACAGGTCCTGACGGTGATCAGAATAAAACAATGTTTTGATAATCCAAACCCTAACACTTGTAATTAATACTGCTCTTTTAATATAGGGTCGTCGGGCAGTGAAGCGAGGAAAACTCCAGTCTTGCCAAGAAGCCAAGAACCTCATCAGGGTAGATTTGAGTATTTTCTGAGCCTATAATACACTGTTTATGCTGTACTAATTTACCCCCAGAAACTCATTAACGTCCTTACAGATTTAGTGAACACTTTAGTCAATTTAGTGAAAGCCGTTGTGTTATTAATGGTTAAAATGCTTTTCTTTGCCATGGTTAAACTGTAAGTGTTCTGTCTGTGAAATCAGGAAATTGTTTGCATTGCATCATAGCTATGTGTTCTCTGAACTAGAGATGGATGAAAATACATTTCCAAGTGTTTTCTTTTCACCTGCACTAGAAAATGCATATCCATCTGTCTATATTGTCAAAGCATAGAGTATATATATATATATTCTGTTCAGATTAACTCAAAGTTCACTGCTCTGTTAGTAGTAGGAGTAAAATGGTTTCTTACTCAATCTACCATGATCCAAAGCAGTGTTCTGCTCAAATCTTTTCATATATTTGCTTTTCAATAGGATGTGTGTTTCTGGGTTAATTACCCCATTCATAAAATGTATTTTAGATGAAGTCCTCTAACCCCTGATCGTCTGGGTGTGTGTGTTCAGTCCCACTCAGAGCACATCTCCTTGCAGCCTCTGCATGTGGAGATCCTCCACTCGGCTGTGATGGCCCACCAGACCTTCGCCATGCGCCTGGGCTCCTGGTTTCAGCAGATCATCAGCTACTCGGTGGGTTTCAGGCAGGTGTTCTGCCAGGTGGCTTTGGAGCCCAACTCGGAGCAGGACCAACCCAGCCTAATCAGCCGCTTAATGCTGCACGACGCCAGGATGTACAAAGGCACGTAGACATGTGGCTCTGTGGGCCTTACTGCACTTCCCCATGTACCAATGTTCTCCCACTATATTCACCACCATTCTCTCCTTCCTCTAGGAGCTCGTAAGATTATCCATGAGTTGATCTTCTGTAGCTTGCTGATGGAGACTGAGTACAAGCGGCTCTTCGCTATTGAGTTTACCAAGGTATGTTAGTAGGGTTGCCAAGCTACTTGTAAATGACCAAAGGTGATCTATGGCATGTAGGGTCAGTACTGTCCCATTTGTTTTTACTGGGTTGACTATTTAGTTTCTAAGAACATTTTAGTTTCCAAAATGTTTTTTTTCTATTACTCTGCATTGTATGAAGTGTTAACTTCTGGGCTCTTATTTTTCTTGCGTCAGTAAGATTAGTATTGCTTAAGCCACAGCAAGCTAAAATGCACCTTTTTTGTCATGATTTGTCAACATTTCAAAAGTGGGTAATGTCATCTAATGCCCACTGATTGCTTTAAAATAGAAACTGAAAATATTCGTATGATTACCTGTGTGAATGACCTGTTCTCCTGTACTTATCTGTCAGGAAAGGTGTGAAAGGTTGTTTATATTGTCCAAAATTATAGTGGGAAATTTTTTTAAAATCTCTGTTGTTAATCAGAGCGAATATATTGATGGGGAATAAAGGGTGACAAAGCAACTACGTGACAAGAGACAAAATGATCAGCTTTTTTCTCGTTGTCTGCCGTTACATTGTTGACGTTTGATTGAATTAGAGTGAATTTGCCGGTCATAAAAATAAAAAGGACATAAAGAACTCACACATTTTTTGCTCAGCTGCAAAGCATTTTAAATGGTTCCCACATTGATAAATACAAGATATAGTCATTTGTCAATGATCCCATTGCTTTCCATTGCAATTATGTGGTTTACCTGTCATGTGCCCTCTGTCCTGCCCTGCCCCCACTGTCTTCCAGAATTACATGGAACTGCAGAAGGACTTCATCCTTGATGACCATGAGAGGAGTGTCTCCATCACAGCTCTGTCTGTGCAGATCTTCACTGTACCCACTCTGGTGAGCACTGTGGTCCTCCGTGTATTGTGACGGTTCTTTTTAAGGGGTAAATCGGTCTCAGATCACACGCCACTGTGTTATTCTGTCTTTGTTCAGGCCAGGCAGCTGATTGAGGAAGGCAATGTGATCAAGGTTATCGTGGACACAGTCATGGAGCTGCTGTCTGAGCACCTGGACGCCAACCATCGCTTCCACTTCCAGGGATACAACTCAGACAAGTTCTTCCGGATCCAGGTGATCTTCCACGATCTCAGGTGGGTGTGACCTACTTGGTGTTCCCCCTCTACATTTGGGGGATCTCCTACTGAGGCAACACTGAAATGTCTTTTCATAGGTACATTCTGATCAGCAAACCCTCTGTGTGGACCGAGGCTCTCAGGACCCAGTTCCTGGAGGGGTTCAGGGTCTTTCTGGAGCTGCTCAACTGCATGCAGGTACACTCGGCGGCTTGGCATTCTGGGACAAAAGGGCTTTTTGTAATGACGTGCCGTTTTGTACCTCCACTCTGAAATGTCACCAGATAGTTGTTCTGTCTGTAGGGAATGGAGGAGGTGAAGCGTCAGTTTGGTCAGCACATCGAGGTGGAGCCTGAATGGGAAGCTGGGTTTTCTATTCAGAGACAGCTACGAAACATCCTTGTCATGTTCCAGGACTGGTGTTCATCTGATGTAAGTCCTCGCACGATGCTTCTATCACCCCTCTGGCCATCATTTCTGATAAATAAATGACTAAATATGCCCCCTCCCCCCCCCAGGAGACAGTTCTTCTGCTGTCATTCAAGGAGTGCCACAGGGCCCTGATGCGCTGCAACAACCAGCCTTTTCACAGCGAGCCCGTGGACTACTACATGTGCAAACACATCCTCCATGTACGCCCCTACAAGGTCTCCCAGGAGCCAGTCAGCATACACCTGCCCATCTCCAGGGCCCTGGCTGGTGAGGATAACCACACTGCCTGCCTGTCTACCATCACAGGCCCATGGACGGTGCTCTTCTGTTGGCTATTGGATTCGATGCGGTTATGTTGGGACAGCACAGTCTATGCTGTCATAAGACGTAGTGTCCGGTATTCTTGTGCCATCTGGAGTTTGTCAGAACCCCTGATAGCTGTTCCTTCTGACCTCCAGGCCTGTACGTCCAGTTGTGTTGCACCGGTGCCATCCGACGTCTCCACGAGTACCTGGATCCAGTATGTATTCCTGACATGGGAACACTTGATTTCAATCTTGAATTCTGCTTTTCCGTCTGTAGTGTCAGTCAGGATGGGCTTTGTCTGGATGGGCTTTTTGTCAGGAAGTCTTCCACCAGCGCGGTTAGATCACAGGGCCATCTGTGTTACAGGAGAGCTGTGACTACACCCTGTGGGCGGAGCACCCTCTGCGCTGTGTGGTGCTGGCCGCCCAGGTCTCGGCGGAGATGTGGCGCAGGAACGGCCTCTCGCTCGTCAGCCAGGTGAAAGGCCGGGCGGCATGGCCGGGCCGCCGCTGTCAGCTCCTGCCAAAGCTCTGGCCTATTTGGATTCAGTTCTGATATTGTGATGGCTTTCATGTCAGCCGCTGATTCCATGTATGGCTTTTCCTCGTTCACAGGTGTATTATTATCAGGATGTGAAATGCAGGGATGAAATGTTTGACAAGGATGTCATCATGTTACAGGTCAGTGTTCAACAGCCGTCACGTTGTCCTTCACTCTCCTCAGTCTGCTACGTCTCCCTGTCTGCCAGTTCCTCATTTGTCTCCTTTCGAAACGTACGCAGATCGCTGCTTCCAAAATGGACCCCAATCACTTCATCATGCTGATCCTGCTGCGATTTGAACTCTTTGACGTTTTTAATGGAAATCATTCTAGCAAAGACCAAGTAAGAGAGACCACGTACGATTGGTTCGAAGGTTTGATCGTTCCATCCAGGCTGGCCGCTGAAATGCCAATCCTTCATTGCAGGAGCTGCTGAAACAGTGGAACCGATTAACGGAAGAGATGCTCTACCTCATTATCATCGTTGTTGGTATGACCTTTCTACTAAATGTTCCCCTTGTCGGCCTCATTTAAAGTTAGTAAGTTATCTATAGAGTGACATCATGTTGGCAGTTCCCCCGGGAATGTGTGTTGAGGGCTGTCTCCTTGTGCGTGTCGTCCCCCAGGGGAGCGCTATGTCCCAGGGATCAGTCATGTGACCAAAGAGGACGTGATGATGAGAGAGGTGATCCACCTGCTCTGTATCGAGCCCATGGCTCACAGCAGCCTGGTCAAGGGCCTGCCGGAGAACGTGAGCATGCGGACCTCTACTGCACCTCTACAGCACCTGTGTTGATACCGCTCCCCTCACCCCTTTTAAACCGCTACGATGTGCTGTCTTTGTGTGTAGGAGAGCCATGAAACTGGCCTGGAAACTGTCATCCCAAAAGTCGCCACTTTCAAGTAGGTGGAATGCTGAGAAATAGTGAATGTTTTTGTGACTGTTTTGAAGGTGCTCATTCACGGTTTGGTTCTTCGTCCTATGTAGGAAACCCGGGGTTTCTGGCCACGGCTTGTATGACGTTAAAAAGGAGTGCCTGTTGGAATTCAATCCCTTCTTCTTTCATTATTCTAAATCCCAGCATAGCAAGGTATATTATGGTCTAGAAGATACATTCACACACTCTGGATTTGTTTTGTTCATCATACTTTATCCTTGGCTGCTGACGTCCTGCTAAGCTATAACCCTGTCTGTCCGTTCACCAGGCAGAAGACGCTCAGAAGAAGAGAAGAACTCATGAAGGAAGTGACAAAGGTGAGGGGGAACCACCACATCACCATCATCACACTTCATGTAAAGGAGCTGTGTTATGTGCGTAGCCCTGCAGGCTGACAGTGTCTTCTGTGCCCCAGCCCTGCGCCCCCCTGTCCCTCCTCCTTTCTGTCCGGCCTTCTCCAACATCGTGCGTCTGCTCTGCTGTGACATCCTGATCCACGTCCTCAGACGAGTCCTGCAGAGGGCTGTGGAGGACCGGGCCACCTACTGGACCGAGGCCATGATCCAGAGGGTACCGTCTTTGTCTGTGTGTCTTTCTTGTCGCTGTCTGTCTCCCTCTCCTTTTGCTGAGCCGCCTGTGTTTGTGTGCTCCTCAGGCGTTGCACCTTATAGGCCAGGGGCTGTTGGAGGAGAAGACTCAGTTGGGAGGCAACCCTGTGGAGGAGGTCACCTTTGACTTCAGCCTCAAGGCTCGCAGTGAGTCTACTGGCACAGATGACAGTCCCGTTTTTCCTTTTCTGTCCCGGGCTTTTTCTTGGTTTAGGGTAGCTACACGTCATATGTTAGTCCTTAAGGTGTGTTCTGTTTCTTTGCTGTAGAGATTGGTTCAGAGCACGGAAAGTCTGTGTTCCACCTCCTGTACAGGATGAAGTATCTTCCCTCCCTGGAAGCACAGAAGGACATGATCAAGTGGATACTACAGGTGGGTTCCCTACCGTGCTCTTGCATTGCATGGACAGCTTCCAGTACGTGGTTTTGTTTGATGATGTTTGTCTCTGTGGTAGATGTTTGAGGTTGTGAAGTGCCTAAGGGAGAAGTCCAGTCCAGTGGCCTGTATGAGTGTGGAGCTGACCAAGCCAGAGGAGGTAAAACACACCAACGGCGCACTCATTTTGTTTTGCGTTTAGACACGTCAACCTCAATAAGTATGTTTGTCCTCTCCTGACCTTGTTCTGATTGGTTGACTCAGATCGTCCCGGACAAAGACAAAGCTGAGCGGAAGAGAAAGGCGGATGCAGCCAAGCTCCATCGGCAGAAGATCATGGCCCAGATGTCGGCCATGCAGAAGAACTTCATCGAGTCGAACAAGACGCTCTACGACAACATGCCAGAGAGTTCCCAGGGGGAGCCTGTGGCCTCCACGGGGAGGTGAGCTCGTGGACAGTTGGCTGTTGCCTTCCGTCATCTCTTACGCCTGGAGCTTCCCTGGAGCTGACCGGCCCAGGGACAGGGCTCTCTAACACGGATCGGTCCTGATTCAGAGGATGTGTGCGGCTGCCCGTGGTGATGTCTGTTGTTCTGTCCTGACCTGTAGCTGTGCCATGGAGCTGGGAGAGTTGTGTGTGGCAGTAGGGCCCCAGAGGGGATCTACCCCAGCCGAGAGGGAGGTGCTGACCTGCATTCTGTGTCAGGAGGAGCAAGAGGTCCAGGCCCATTCCCCAGCCATGGTGCTGACCGCGTGTGTCCAGAGGTCCACCGTGCTCACACAGTGCCGGGAAAAGACTCTGTCCTGCAACGGTCAGTGCCGTTTTTTACAGTATCCTCCATTTGCTGTCCTACATCAGGCGTTCATCCTCCTGAGCCTGGGGGTCCCGGACACATTGACCGTGGTCTAAATACATCCCTCTTAGAGCTCTAGAATGAAAACCAGTAGTAATCAAGGTCCCGACACCTGGAATTACAAACCAGTGTCTTGTGACACAATGTTCTGTGACTACTGTCATCTCTGTTGGCATTCCTATTAATGATTTATGGTGCTCATGTGTCGTTCTGTGTGCCAGAGACCTCGTACCCACTCTTCATGCCACCTGATCTCGCTGTGGGGACTCATACGGGCAGCTGTGGCCATGTCATGCATGCCACCTGCTGGCAAAAGTGAGTCACTGCAGTAACTTGTCTTAATAGGTGTTAGGTGTCATCTTCTTTATATCAGGCCTGAAGACGTAAAGAAAGATCCAACCTGTAAATCTATTTTCAGGCTGAGGCATAATAAAATAATTCCACTTCCAAATAAAATCACGTCTTTTAATTCAGCTTCTGCACGTTAAAATGATATTGAGGCCGATGGTTTTACAACTATACCTGGAAAAAAGCCAGTAGAAGAAATGACTTGTTGAACATCTAGCCATCACTCTGGCATGTTTTCATGGTGATCAGTAAGTCTCCTGCTGCAGAGCGTTTTGGGCCAGGATGCAAACCACTCAGGACGGGACGTGGGTTTGTCATTGCCATTTTCCCCCCTGTCTTTCTGTTCAAGGTACTTTGAGGCAGTCCAGAACGCCACTCGGAACCGCCTCCATGCGGAGCACATCATCGACCTGGAGAATGGGGAGTACATGTGCCCCCTCTGCAAGTCCCTGTGCAACACTGTGGTTCCTCTGATCCCCGTGGAACCACTCACACTCAACTAGTATGTCTGCCGTTCCCTACAGCCCCTTCCTCTCTGTCTTGCCCATTTTCCACAACAAAACGAAATCTGTTAGAAAAAGAGTGATTTTTACCTTTCTCTTGCTCCTGTGACGCCTGCAGTGAGAATGCAGAGCTGGTTGGACAGCACCTCACCCTCCCTCGCTGGATCCAAATCCTTTCTGCCAGGATCAGAGGACTGAAGTCTGTCACTCAGGGATCAGGTAAAGACAGCTGGGCAATACCGCTAAGTGGTTGTAGTGGAGAGAGCCCAGCGCTTCGGCAGGTGTCGCTCCAATCTGAAATGTCTGCGTTTGTGTTCCAGGAAACGGCATCGAGCCCAGCCGGGATGGGGACACTGCCCTCTGTGGGGAAGGCCAGCCAGACTTCCGCTCAATCCTCAGCTTTGGAGTACAAGAGGCGTGAGTCACACAGCTGGGCATCTCCTGTTAATAGTTCTTCAATTTCTGTGTGATCCAGTCACTGGCTGACTGGTCAAACTGTGCATTTGACCGGTCAATGTCTGTCCCTGCAACTCCCTAGACTTCCATGTTATTGACAGTGACATGACTTTAATAATCGCCAGCTTTGTAAAGTAATGAGTACATGAGAGATAATATACATTGAACTAATCCAAAAGCACTTGACCCGAAACATGGGGAATCAAGATTTCAAAATCCAAAGAACATTCTTAACAGTTGTCCTGTAAAGAAATATAACAACAGAAACGTGTTGCTTTTTTTTTTGCATTCCCCTGGGTAGATACCAGGTGGAGTGTCTGAAGACAAGCAATGTTTTTTTGTGGATGTGAAACACTTTGACCCGTGTTCCTCAGGAGGAAGTTCTCTGACAGCATAGCGGAGATGCTGGTGGTGTGTGCCACCACGGTCCACAGGGTGGGCCTGCAGACAGCCCCCAACGAGCTGTGCCCCCAAGTGGCCATCATGTCCTGGAACACCTGTGCCTTCACCATCCAGGCCATCGGTCAGCAGCCCCCCCTCTACCCTGTCATCTCCTGTTATATCCTGTTGCAATGCTGCCCTCGTTTAACTCAACTGTGACCTTTCTGCTCACAGAAAACATGCTGCAAGAAGTGGAGAAGACACTGTTTGGCTCTTTGCAAAACAGACAGGTAGGTCACAAAACTGTGTTTGTCCTAATTTGACCTGCTTAGAGATGTCCTCTGGGCTTGTTTCAGTGAATTGTGGTATACTTTTCTTTTCAGCTTGCTGGTCTGAAGGCTGTTGTTCAATTTTCTGCAACCCAGCATGTTAAGAGCTCCCGTGCTGTCATTCAAAAGCACTTCAGAGACATGTTAGGAGGTGAGTGTTTAAATCAACTCTCAAAACACAATCATCCACCTTACTGTAATCCACCCACCTTTCTGTAATCCATCCATCTAACTGTAATCCGTCCAGTTTACTGTAATCCATCCACCATACATTCTTCAATATTTTTTGATAATAGTTCATTTGGTTGCCTCTTTCTCTCCCCAGCCCTGTTACCCACCATGAGTTCAGAGAACACTCCTTCTATTATAGAAGTAGACTTCTTCCATCTACTGGTGAGTTCCCCGATGAGGAGGTGGATGTTCTGTTGTCTGCGTACAGTAGGACTCTCACTCCCTGGGTGTAACTAACCTTTCTGTCTGTTGTCAGGTGGGGCTGGTGCTTGCCATTCCAGCACTCTACCAGGAGGAGGCGGTGGACCTACGACCCTCTGCTGTCAGCTCTGCCTACAACCACCTCCACATCCTGCACTTGGTCACTATGGCTCACATTGTACAGGTGCTCCTCTGCTCCACAGATTACCCAGCAGGGTCTGGGGAAGAGGATGGGGAGGAGGCCAAGGCAGCAGCAGAACTCTACGCCACCGTGTCACAATGTACCAGTGGGTAAGAAACAGTCAAATGTCTTCCAGGCCTTGCCCATCCAGTGAACTGTAAATAGTTCTCCAGTTGATGTGTCTGCATGGCTTACTGTCCAGGCTGAGGTCAGACATGTCTGGGAGCTCAGTGGCAGAAAGAGTAAGGACAGGGGTCGGGCCCTTTCTACGCTGTGCGGCCCTCTTCTTCAACTGCCTTACAGGAGTTCCCCCTCCGGAGGAGCTTTCCAGTACTACCGGTACGTAGCTCCGGGCTCTAACTGTTGTGTATGGAACCGGTACGTAGCTCCGGGCTCTAACTGTTGTGTATGGAACCGGTACGTAGCTCCGGGCTCTAACTGTTGTGTATGGAACCGGTACGTAGCTCCGGGCTCTAACCGTTGTGTATGGAACCGGTACCTAGCTCCGGGCTCAAACTGTTGTATATGGACGTGGAACGCATGTTTCTTCAAAGGCTTTCACTGATCCGTTCTTGCTGTCTCTTGCTGCAGTTCCTTCTGAAGGCCAGATGGAGGCGCTTTGTAGTTATCTGGCCCTGCCCTCCAATGTGTTTCAACTCTTCCAAGAACACAGTGGGACTGTCTCTCCCTTAATACGGAGGTAACATCAACAACCATAGCCTAGAAGAATGTTGAAAGATGTGTTCATGCCACCCTCTGCTGCATATTTACTGAAAGGTGTTTCATCAGGTAGAGGCTGTATGTTTTTAAAGAGAATGTTAAAGAAAATAATGTTTGTACTAATGTCCACTGTCTTCCAGATGGTGTGGGCACCCATCTATAACCAAAGCACTTAAAGGGGAAATTCAGACAATCAGGTAAGGTCAAATTCACCGTGTGACTGAATGAACCAATTGTAACTTTCTATTTGTCCCTATTATCCAGTATGAAAAATGTAATTGTCTATAACACGAACATTGCAGTTATCCCCGGAAAAGGAATCGGTTGATTGATCTTCCTGAGGATTATAGTGCACTCCTCAATCAAGCCAGTCACTTCCAGTAAGTAGACACCCATGTCTGACCTGGGTTAACGACTGGTTAAATGAGTGTGTGGAATAGGACGGAGTCCTCAGTCTCTCTGCACTCCTGTCCAGGTGCCCTAACTCCACGAATGACGAGAGGAAGCACCCCACCCTGTGTCTGTTCTGTGGAACCATCCTGTGCTCCCAGAGCACCTGCTGTCAGAGTCAGCTAGACGGGGATGAGGTTGGCGCCTGCACCGCTCACGCTGCCACCTGTGGGGCTGGAGTGGGCATGTTCCTCAGGTAGGTCAGGGGCCAGGGACGTGTGGGGCGGGGGTTGGGCGTGTTCCTCAGATGGGTCAGGGACCTGTGGGGCCGGAGTGGGCGTGTTCCTCAGCAAGCAAGCAAGCAAGCAAGTTTATTTATATAGCACAATTCATACATAGAAGCAATTCAATGTGCTTTACAGTGAAAATAGAAATAATGCAATAAAATCAAAAACAGTTTACACAGAGGTTATTCCTCTGATAGCACCAGAACTTTCATTACAATTGGTAAAATATAGCAGGTTATACATTTAATAACACAATAAAT
>JACXGJ010014479.1:0-14777 GCA_016801105.1 Esox niger
CTCTCTCTCTCTCTCTCTCTCTCTCTCTCTCTCTCTCTCTCTCTCTCTCTCTCTCTCTCGCTTGCCGATCATTTCTCAATCCCTATACCTCCTTCACTCAGTTTTTAGATTTCTTCAAGACTGGCCTAAGAGAACAAGAACATGTGACAAAGGGCAAAGAAATGTAGATGTAATGTATTTACATCTATGAGCTATATGGCTTTTGCCACTGGCCATTTACTAGTATACAGTGCCTTGCAAGTGTATTCATCCCCTTGGCATTTTTCTTGTTTTGTTGCCTCACAACCTGGAATAAATGGATTGTTTGAGGATTTGCATCATTAAATTTACAGAACATGCCCACAACTTCGAATTTGTTTTTATTTATTTATTGTGAAGCAAAAAACTAATTGGACAAAATAACAGAAAACGTCAATGTGCATAACTAATCACCCCCCTAAAGTACCCCCCTTTTTGCAGCAATCACAGCCCCAAGTCGCTTTGGATAAGTCTCTATGAGCTTGCCAGATCTTACCACAGGGATTTTTGCCCATTCCTCCTTGCAAAACTGCTCCAGCTCCTTCAAGTTGTATGGTTTGTGCTTGTGAACAGCAATCTTTAAGTCTGACCACAGATTTTCTATTGGATTGAGTTCTGGGCTTTGACTAGGCCATTCCAACACATTTACGTTTCCCCTTAAACCACTCAAGTGTTGCTTTAGCAGTGTGTTTGGGGTCATTGTCCTACTGCAAGGTGAACCTCTGTCCTAGCCTCAAATCACACACAGAGTGGTACAGGTTTTGCTCAAGAATATCCCCTATATTTAGCACCATCCATCTTTCCCTCTACTCTGACCAGTTTCCCAGCCCCGGCTGCTGAAAAACATCCCTACAGCATGATGCTGCCACCACCACGTTTCGCTGTGGGGATGGTATTCTTTGGGTGATGTAATGTGTTGGGTTTCCGCCAGACATGGCGTTTTCTTTGATGGCCGAAAAGTTAAATTTTAGTCTCATCAAACCAGAGCACCTTCCTCCATACATTTTGGGAGTCTCCCACATGCCTTTTTGCAAACTCAAAACATGCCATTTAGTTTTTTGCTGAATTATTGGCTTTCCTCTGGCCACTCTGTCATAAAGTCCAAGTCGATGGAGAGTATAGCTTATTGTTGTTCTTTCCATTTGGTTATGATAGATTGTATGGTGCTCCTGGGGATCATCAAAGATTTTGATATTTTTTTATAACCTAACCCTGACTTGTACTTCTCAACAACATTGTCCCTTACTTGTTTAGAGCATTCCTTGGTCTTCAGTGTTTGGTTAGTGGTGCCTCTTGCTTAGGTGTTGCAGCCTCTGTGGCCTTTCAAAAAAGGTGTGTATATGTACTGACAGATCATGTGACACTTAGATTGCACACAAGTGGCCATCATTTCACTATTTGTGTGGCTTCTGAATGTAATTGGTTGCAGCAGAGCTTTTTATGGGCTTTAAAAATAAAGGGGGTGAATAAATATGCACATGCCAAAATAGTTTTATGCATACATTTTTCTCATTTCACTTCTCCAACTTAGACAATTCAGATTAAATACATTGAACCAAAGGCTGTAAAGCAACAAAATAGGTAAAAAGCTAAGAGAGGTGAATACTTTTGCAAGGCAGTGTACCTACTTATTACTTGGAATAGTAATAAGAAATGAGCAATGGCTAGCAAAACTTTAATTTTGTCCAAATTATTTAACATTAATACAGGAACTGGGAGAATTCTGAGGTAGTTTTGTGTGGTTATAGGTTCTGCAGGCTATGTCTCGATCTCTGTGCTCAGTTTTTCTATTGAGTCAATGGCATCGTACTATATTAGGCCATTCCAACTCTTTCTGTTGTCTTCCCTTCCCTGTACTATTGCCTAATTTTCTTTATTTTATCAGGGATCTGTTTGGTAGATTGGATGAAACCCTTATGAGAAGCCTGAAGACTATGCAAATGATAAACATTGCTATTCTAATAACACAACATGCAGCGATTTCTACTGTGTCAATAGCACTGTACCACCTTCGGTCGTTCGAAATGTTTCCTTTGTGAATCTTTGCTTCCCTGTATTATTGCTTTATTTTCTTTATTTTATGAGGGATCTGTTTGTTAGATCCGATGAAAACCCTTACTTAATCCTAAAGTCACTGTTGTAGCCAAGGTGAGGTGATCCTATTGTAAATGTATTGGGGGTTTTCGGAATCAGCCTCTCTGAGTGGGATAAATAGTGAAGCTTGATGTAGTTCTCTGAGTCTATTTCTAACAAAAACTCCTAGCACACCTTTGTGCTCGAGTGCCTTAAATAATGATGGCGTACTTAGTAGACTATTAGACTAGTTGGGAGGATGTTGAATCTTTATGGTATATACAGTGGGAAGAACAAGTATTTGATACACTGCTGATTTTGCAGGTTTTCCTACTTACAAAGCATGTAGAGGTCTGTAATTTTTATCATAGGTCCACTTCAACTGTGAGAGACGGAATCTAAAATCCAGAAAATCTGTATATTGTATATTTGTATATTTTCAAATAATTAATTTGCATTTTATTGTATGACATAAGTATTTGATACATCAGAAAAGCAGAACTTAATATTTGGTACAGAAACCTTTGTTTGCAGATACAGAGATCATACGTTTCCTGTAGTTCTTGACCAGGTTTGCACACACTGCAGCAGGGATTTTGGCCCACTCCTCCATACAGACCTTCTCCAGATCCTTCAAGTTTTGGGGCTGTCGCTGGGCAATACGGACTTTCAGCTCCCTCCAAAGATTTTCTATTGGGTTCAGGTCTAGAGACTGGCTAGGTCTCTCCAGGACCTTGAGAAGCGTCTTACGGAGCCACTCCTTAGTTGCCCTGGCTGTGTGTTTCGGGTCGTTGTCATGCTGGAAGTGTGTTACTAATGGTTTTCTTTGCAGCTCTCTTCAGGTCATTGACCAGGTCCTGCCTTGTAGTTCCCTCACCTTCCTCATGATCATTGATGACTTACGAGGTGATATCTTGCATGGAGCCCCAGACCGAGGGAAATTGACCGTCATCTTGAACATCTTCCATTTTCTAATAATCGCGCCAACAGTTGTTGCCTTCTCACCAAGCTGCTTGCCTATTGTCCTGTAGCCCAGCCCAGCCTTGTGCAGGTCTACAATTTTATCCCTAATGTCCTTGGCCATTGTGGAGAGGTTGGAGTCTGTTTGATTGAGTGTGTGGATAGGTGTCTTTTATAAAGGTAATGAGTGGAGAACAGGAGGGCTTCTTAAAGAAAAACCAACACGTCTGTGAGAACCGGAATTCTTACTGGTTGGTAGGTGATCACATACTTATGTCATGCAATAAAATGCAAATTAATTATTTAAAAATCATACAATGTGATTTTCTGGATTTTTGTTTTAGATTCCGTCTCTGACAGTTGAAGTGTACCTATGGTATTACAGACCTCTACATGCTTTGTAAGTAGGAAAACCTGAATACTCAAATACTTGTTCTTCCCACTGTAACTAAGTTTTGTATTGTAACTTTATTAATTGATTGGAAAAAAAAATATTACATTGGAATATGGATTACTACAGCATTCTTCATTCATCTTCATCCTTAAGCTCGTAGTGCTACTGGTAATCACACACATAAGTCTAAGTGCCTAGACTTGGTATCCCTGAATCCCTGATTTTTTTATCATATAATTCTATGTAGCCCCAGGAACACATGCCATTTTACTGTATGGTTTGTGTTAAATGACCTACAATTTATGGGCGCTTATGATAACTGATATTGGCACGTACACATTGGGAAATCAAAGTGACCAGCCTGGTCATCCCTGAGTTCCGGGTTGCTACACCATCCCTTGTGTTCTGTACATGACTGATGAGGAGCATTGAGGAAAACGTATGCCGTGAAACATATTATCTTTTAAATGTTTGGTTAGTGATGAAAGACTAGCTGCCTTTTCTAAGAACTTTGAGCATACCATGGTCATTTATGATTGCGTATGTTTACAAACAATTTGTCAGATAAATTATCACGTAGGTCAAAGATTCTCATCTACACTTATTTTCCTACCTGTCCACTCAGGAGAATTCGAAGGGGTTTACCTTTATTCCCCCTTACTATTAATGTTCTTATTTGTTTTTTCGTTATTCCTTGTTTTTTATTGTTGCACAAATGGCCCGAAAAAAATCCTTGGTTGTTATGAAACCTACTTGGAAATAAAACTATTTCTGATTAATGGCAATTATAAAATATTAAATAATTGCAGTTACTTTCCCCACAGCTCATTAAGGAGTAGTTCAGGTTCAAGTTCAAAATGTATTTATCAAATGCATCGAATGTCATTTTCAACAATAAAATGGCACATGGCATCTATTTAGTAAGAATGAAGAAATATATAAAGCAAAATAGAAATATGTAAAGCAAAAAATATAGCAATAATATACATAACTATATAAACTAGCAGCAAATTTTTAAGAGTATAGAATGGGGAGTGTGAACAATATGGGTAGAAGAATTCAGCATTACAAAAAATAAAATATGTGTGAATCAATCCATCAATCAATCAACTTTATTTATAAATGTATTTTCATTAGCAGTTGTCACAAAGTGTTTTTACAAAACATCCGGCCTTAAACCGCAAGGAGCAATCAACAGTAGTGTTGAATTTCAGTGGCAAGGAAAACTCCCTAAGAAGGCTGACGAAACCTAGAGTAGAACGAGGCTCAGAGGGGTGACCAGTCCCCTTCTGCCTGTGCCGGATGAACATATTAAGAGTACAAATTGTAATAATTAATAAATGCATGTTGGCGGGTCAGAAGCATGACCAGATGGACAAGGACAGGAACAATACGGGCGGGGGGTCAGCAGAGTGGCAACAACAAGTCTTTCAAGCCTGGTACTCCATAGTTGTGGGCCAAGACAACATGTCTTAAGACCACATGTGGGCCAAGACTAGGTTTAAAATAGGGCAGGAGACAAGGAATCTTTAGAAAATGCATTCTTTAGATCTACAAGGATTTATAGTGGAGAAGGAGAACTGACCCTACTTCCCGGCACAATAATATAGCAGCATAAGACTTTGGGTCTGAGGCAGGGGTGTCCAGTGACACAGTGGCCCTATCCAGGGGAGTCTCTCCAACAGGGCCCAACAGGCAGGAAATTTCCACCCACATTTCCAGGCATCAATCAAAGGGACACCCACCAACTGCAACTACCCTGAATGAGGGACGAGTATGGCCAGCAGAGTACAGCGCAGAGAGACAACAAGCCAGTAACTCTGCCCCCAAATGACATTGGAGGGAGAGCAGCCCAGGGGCAATGATAGCCCATCTGGCAAGACAGCAAGGGTGGACCGTATCAGGCCTTTCAAGTCACCTTTATGCCCCTGGGCCAGACTACAATAATCATAGACCAGGCTGAAGAAATGAGTCTTTAGTAGACACTTAAAGGTTTGCACTGAGTTTGTATTTCTAAATTTAATTGGCAAATCCTTCCACAGTAGTGGAGCTCAATGAGAACGCCCTGCCTCCGGCTGTTTGTTTAGAGATTCTAGGTACAATTACAAGGCCTGCATTTTGCGATCTAAGGTTACATGTAGGTATGTATGGCTGAATCATTTCAGTGAGGTAAGTCCCAGTGAGCAAGTCCATGTATTGGTTTATAGATTAACAATAAAACCTTATAATCAGCCCAAACACTAACAGGCAGCAACTGTAAAGTGGCTAATACTGGAGTAATGTGTTATTTTTTTTGTTCTAGTTAGGATTCTAGCAGTCGTGTTCAGCCCTAACTGAAGTTTATTTAGTGATTTATCAGGGTAACAGGAAAGAAGAACATTGTAGTTAACAAAAAGCACGGATTCATTTTTCTGCATCAGATTTTTAGAGATGTTTCAGATTTTTGCAATGCAACTCTTGAGATATATTTTATAAGTTCAATTAAGGTTCAAGGGTAACGCAGAGGTTTCTTACAGAATTTGGGGTATGACCATGCAGCCGTCGAGGTTCACAATAAGATCTGCCAACAAAGCTCTTTGTTTCTTGGGTCCTGAAACGAGCATTGCTGTTTTTCTTGAGTTTAAAAGCAAAACATTCTATGTCATCCACTTCCTAATATCTGAAATGCATGCTTCCAAAGTAGCTAATTTTGGGGCTTCTCCATGCTTAATCGAAATATATAACTGTGTCATCAGCATAACAGAGAAAATGTGGTTTGTCAGAGGATATGCTATCCACACATACGAACTGATATTTTTCAGTAAAATAGGATTTAAACCAGGCTAAAACCACATAGCCCAATATGGGTTTCCAGTCTCTAAGAGAAGGGAATGATCAATAGTGTCAAAGGCAGAGCTAGGGTTGGGGTTCCAACTTGGTGGAGGCTTGCTTGAGTTCTCTAGTATTGTCTGTGTAACAGTGAGCAAGTTTCTTGTTGTGTATTTCTTTTGGTTTAAGTGGTGCAACCATATTTAAAGTGTTTCGCAGTGTTGAGTTCGGATCCTTGATTAGATCGTTTGCGGATTTATTTACCCTGTCATTGATGAGCAACCATGGAAGAATATCAAGAAATGTATTTGTAGTCCGAGAATTTATAGTACGGCTCATTGTGTGTGGAGCAAGTGGGTTTCTTGTTTTAACAGTAAATGTAGAAAAACAGTGATGTGATATTCCAGGATTTTTGGGGGAAATTATTAGATCTACGTGAAATAGTTATTTCACCTGACAAGACTAAATCTAAAGTATGATTGTGGAAGTGCGTTGGACCTGAGACATGCTGAATGAAACTCATTGAGTCAATTATGGCTTCAAAAGCTTTTTGAAGAAGGTCATGGGACATTTCCATATGAATATTGAAATCGCAAAACATTTGAATATTATCTGCCATGATTACAAGTTTAAACAAGAATTCTGAAAACTCATTGAAGAAAATTGTGTAAGGCACGGGTACCCTGTAAATAGTAGCTATGCAAAACTATTAAACAGCCTGGTTAACTTTCATGAGTAAAACTTAAAAAGAATGAAAACCAGCAAGAGTAAATATTTTTCACTGTCATAAATATTAGCCAAGCCCCCTCTGGGATGCACATGGGTTATGAGCACTAGTATAGCCATGAGGAGAGGCCTCATTTAGAGCAGTAAATTCATCAGGCTTAAGCCATGTTTCACACCAATAACATCTAGTTCATCTTGTTTATGATCAAAGATTAATTCATTTACTGCAACTGCCTTTGGATAAAGGGATCTACCATTTAGGGGTCCCGTTTTGAGATGCGAGGTAATACCGTCCTTTTTATTTGTAACCGAGGTGGAAGAAGGCTTTATCTTAATAAGGTTGCTAATGTTGGGACAACCTTGTTTAATTTGTATTGACATGGAATGAGTCAGAGTCGCAATAGGCAAAACTGAACTAACTACTCTGGCTTGACAGACTCCATTCTGCTAGCAAGCTGGACAAAAGAAGAGCACCACTCCAGCTAGAATGGAGTCCGTCGCTCTTCAGCAGATCAGTTTAGGCCAGCCAGAACCAGTTATTTACAGTTATTTACTCAATCTCCTGCGACGGGCAGAACTCAGTTTTCAGCCAGCGATTGAGTTGCGCAAGTCTGCTGTAGACCTCGTCACTACCCATAGCTGGGAGGAGGCCAGAGGCAATTACTCGATGCCAACACATCTTTCTAGCTAGTTTACATGCTGATGCTAAGTTCTGCTTTGTAACCTCTGACTGTTTCATCCTAACGTCATTGGCACCAATGTGGTTAACAATATTTCCCCCAGCCCACGAAACTGCAACCCCTCCCCACCCCGACTACGCCTCGATATTCTGTCTATGAACATCACAAACAGGATTTGTTACAAGGCGCAGCCTTGGCGTAGGCTAACCCCCACCTGGAATGAGTCCGACATACTACTGAGAACCCGAACACAACTCTCGCTTTGGACGTACAGGGATTGAATCACCCTAAGAAGGGACCTCCTCACCTCATACTCCCGCAGCGCCACCCACAGTATCTGCCAGGGGACCCGGTCATACACCTTCTCCAGATCCACAAAACACATGTAGACTGGATAGGCATATTCCCTGGCTCCCTTCAGGATCCTTGCAAGAGTAAAGAGCTGGTCGGTTGTTCCACGATCAGGATGGAATCTGCATTGTTCCTCTTCAATCTGAGGTTTGACTATCTGCTGAACACTCCTTTCCAGCACCTTGGAGTATACTTGCTCCAAAGGCAATTGCAGTAGATTAATTATTCACTGTTTATAAACTAGATCTTATTGGCTTGTGTGAAACATGGCTAAAGCCTGATTTATTTACTGCCCTAAATGAGGCCTCTCCTCCTGGGTAGGCTAGTGATCATATTTGCTGTGCGTCCGAAAAAGGGGATGTTGTTAAAATGTATTCTGAAGCACATCAATGGTTTTCATTCTTCTGAAGTTTTACTTATGAATGCAAACCTGGCTGACAAATGATTTTCATATCTACTACATCCTAGCCTCCGTTATCCCAGATGGTGCCGTTGAGGATGGCTGCCGTTTTTCTTGGTCCCAACCAACTTTCCGGATTTATTGTAAAACAAATTTTAATTCTGTGTAATTTTGCAGCATTGACAACTGCGTTATTAACATTTAACAGACAATCACTATTGGACATCAGAACTGCACTGGAATTGTCTTTTTTGTAAAGTTCAACGAACAACCCGGGATACCCTTTGTTGTGCTTATCTGAGCAAGCACCTGGAAAACAACGCTGACGGAGAAAGTGTGGGAACAGGATGGAGTTTTGTTCCGACTGTGGCTGCAGGAAAACCATGCTCCTCTCCCTAGTATTCTCTTAGTGAAGATCCAGTCACCAGACAGCAAGCTGGATGAACTTAGGAGCAGGCTAGCTTTCCAGCAGGACATTAAGAACGTTCTGGTTGTCACTAAAACATGTCTGGAGCCGAGAAGGCAATCTATTCATCGGCAGGATCGAACAGCAGAGTTGGGTAAAAGCAGAGGGGTGGTGTCTGCTTCATGGTAAACAATCTTTGGTGTCGGGACGCGGACTGCATATCTTCTGGATGCTCTCCTGATCTGGAGAATCTTATGATTAAATGTCACCCATACTATTTACCCAAGAGGTTTACATCAGTCATTTCAACAGCTGTGTACATCCCCCCAAGCTGGAGCTGCGCTCCATGAACCTTTTCAAGATTTCAATAGGCTTGAATGTTTATACCCGGAAGCTGCCTTTATTGTTGCTGGTGATTTTAATGCCGCAAATCCATGAAGGTCCTACCAAGGTATGAAAAAAATGTATCAACATCCTGAAATGCGGGAAGAACACTCTTGACAATGTCTACTCTCCATTTCATCATGGATGTGAGGCCCTCCCCTGTCCTGCTATTGGCAAATCAAACCATGCGTCAATACTGTTGCTCCCTGCTTACAGGCAAAGGCTAAAACATGAGAAGCCAGAGAGTTCCATTAACTGATGGGCAGACGAATCTGATGGCAATTTACGTGACTGTTTCCTCACTACCGACTGGGAAATCTTCTGAGAGATGTCTGGAGGCAATATCAGTGAATACACAGAATCTGTGACCGGTTTTAATAGCAAATGCATTGACAACGTTTTATCACTTACAACTGCAAGATCATTTCCTACTCAAAAACCGTGGGTCAACAGTAATATTGGTGCCATGCTTAAGGCAAGGACTGCAGCATTCAACTCCAGCAGGAAGGAATATTATAAGACCAACTGGCTGATGTCTTTACTGATATCTTCAACCTATCGCTACGTCAGTCAGTGGTCCCCACCTGCTTCAAAATGTCATTGCTAGAAAGACATGATTGTTCCTGTGCCAAAAAAGCAAAACGTCCTCTGCGTGAATGACTAACGCCCTTTAGCACTCACACCAATGATCACAAAGTGCTTTGAGAGGCTAGTTAAAACTCAAATCAAAGACTCCATGTCTGTAACACTTGATCCACTGCAGTTTGCCTACAGCAGCAGTGGGGAGACAACACCCCCATACACATCAATGGGTCTGCAGTAGAGAGTTCACAACATCCAGTTCCTTGGAGTCAACATCAGCGATGATATGACCTGGTCTCATCACTTTAACATCTTGGTAAAGGAATCCAGGATACAGATCATCTTTTACAGATGCATTTTCGAGAGTATCCTGTCCAGCTGTGTCACCGCCTGGTATGACGGCTGTACCGCCCCTGACCGTAAAGCACTTCAGAGGATGATTAAAACAGCAAAGCGCATCACATTGTCTGACCTGCCATCCCTGCAGAATCCCTACACAGACAGGTGTAAGAAGAGGGACAAACAAATCATTACAGATCCCAGCCACCCATGCCATGGACTCTTTTCCAAGCTGCTCTCAGGCATAAGGTACATGAGTATTCCGTCTAAAACTAACACGCTACAGGACAGTTTCTTTCCTCAGGCTGTAAGACTGTTTGACTTAGGAACCCCTTGTTCCTTCAATCCATATTCCCATGCACACCTGTTACTTTATACTGTGCTCATCTGCCAATTATACGCACTTTCACAATCATACTTTGGATTTTGTCCTGTCAGGAGACATAGATATGGTAGATCAAATACTTTTTCCCCATAATCCTGGAATTTCAGATAACTGCATTATTACATTCACTGTTCAAACAAGAAACACACTTGCAAAATCAAAGGTATTTTTTGGTCTTTCACAGGGATTGGTTTTGGTGCCATTATTGTTCTCACTTTATATGCTGCCTCTGGGTGATGTCATCCGGAATCACAATGTCAGTTTTCACTGTTATGCTGATGACATACATATTTCAATGAAACATGGAAAAAACCCAAAATGAGCTACTTAGGAAGCAAGCGTTTCAGATTTTGGAAAATAGATGACAGAGAACTGCATTACCCTCGACGCAGTTCTGACCTCTCCTTTGATGAACATATAAAATATATCTCAAGTGTTATTTATTTCAATCTTCAGAACATTGCTAAACGTAGAAACATTTCATCAAAGACTGAAACAGAAAAACGAAACCACGCTTTTGTCACTTGATTACTGCAATAAATAAACTTCCATTAGTGCTGAGCACGGCAGTTCGAATCCTAACAAGAACTGAAAGATTTGAACACATTACTCCAGTACTAGCCTCTTTACACTGGCTGCCTGTTAGGGTTAGGATTCTTAGGTTTTATTGTTATCCAATAAAGCATTACATGGACTGCTCCTACTTACTGATTGATCGGGTGCTGGATGTGGTGTTTCCCAGCCTCACCTGCTGACTCCTATTGGTCAGGAAATGTGTGATCCACTGACAGGTGGAGGCTGGCACAGTGAGCTAGATGAGTTTGGTATGGATGATGTCTGGGATGATTGTGTTGAATGGTCCACAGTACTTTCTACATCCACAGCATCTCTACTCAACAATTTTAACACACAGACATCTGTTACATAGGTAAACAAATTTAACAATTTGAAAGACTTTGTTATCAGCATTTGAAAATGTTAGAGGTTTATACATGAAGTTGTTTAGATCATTTGATTCAATACTGTTTAAACAACAATTGTGGCCAATCATTAGATGTGTTCCTGACTGTTTCTATATGCTTAGTAAAAAAATGTATACCGACATGGTCTCGGTTATTAAAAGGTCTACAAACATCAATAACGCTCTTGATAGCTTTGTGCATCAAATGTTTCATCGCTATTCCTACATAGGACTTGTTTAGATACGTGTAAACACAAGAACTCAAGTTACCCATACTTAGACAACAGACTCTTTGCTTCCATCACACCAAGATGCTACTGCGTCGCTTACAGCTTCCTCTATAAATGTATCCATGTATTAATCTCTGTTCTCCTTCGGTCTCTTTGTGATGTTCAGCTCCAACTTGAACTTGGGCAGAAAGTTCTCAGCGGCCAAGTGAACATCAGTTAGCGGTGCATGAAACCTTGATGCGTTCAAAGCCTTGACCAACACATGTTTCAGTCGCAGTGTAAAAACTGTCTCCGTGATGTCATCATAATGAGTCGTAAAAAAAATTCAGGCGAATCGAGACAAAGTCCTCTCTGGCTCGGGTGGTCCACTTCACATCCGATGCATGCTTTGTGGAGACTTGCCGCAACAAAGTTTTCCAGAATCATAACCAATGTTGTCCAATTTGTGAGAACTCTTGTCTGCATTTGAAAGGTATGACAGATTAAGAGGTCCTAGATGATCACCAAACCGGTCAAACCAATCGTAGGTTCCTTTTGTGTATGCCTGTGGAATCAAACTGTCGAGGTCCAGGGTACCGTAGAAGTTTACAGCGTTTCAACCATGGTGTCACACAGCCAGGCCTCAACCTTGTGGAGTTCAAATCTTAGGTTGGTCGTATTCTTGAGACGAGTTTCATAAAATGTTTCTGACTGCTTGATAGTCACAGGTGGTATATCTCTTTTTATGCTGTGATGAGGACTGTGTTAGCTGAAGGTGGGACTTCAGGGTCTTACGTCAGTCAAACAGTCCGCAGTCCCAGTCACACTCTAACCTACTGACATTTTCCGGAAATAGTTCCAATTTAACAGAGTGATACTGTTTAAATCCTTCGAGAAGTTTAAACAGTACATCTACCGTATTATGGGTTCCCTGTTTTGGCCCCAAATGAAACACTTTTCGAAAGGTGTTCCATTAAACAGCATTAAAAAACTTCTGATCACTCACACCAGCCTTAAACTCTTGACCATTGGGTAATTCACAAAATACAACCGCCGATAACTCAGGGTTGAAAATATATCCACTGATCTTACCATCGTCCAACTTCCATTCCCTTGCCAACATATCCTGGTGTAGTGAATGGATTCAGGGGAAAACATTTTCGGGGGTGGTATGATGATTGCAGCTCTGCTGTCCATTTGTAATCTCTTGCCGACTCGCTGAGCTGCGGTTAAGCTGTTAGCTTTCAATGGTGTTTTTGTTGGAGATTGTTTATGTGGGTCTGGAGAGAGAGTGATCTGAAGTAAACTCTAACAAGTTTGACATTAACTAAACTCTAACAAGGACAGAATTGAAGGATCATTTTTCAGGCTATGAATCAAAATCAAAATAAGCAAGCAAGCAAGTTTATTTATATAGCACAATTCATACATAGAAGCAATTCAATGTGCTTTACAGTGAAAATAGAAATAATGCAATAAAATCAAAAACAGTTTACACAGAGGTTATTCTTCTGATAGCACCAGAACTTTCATTACAATTGGTAAAATTAGGACAAAAAACATTCTATAGAAATTTGAAATAAGGCAATACAAATGCATAGATCAGGAAAAGGAAACAGCATCACGGGCCAGTTTCACAGACACAATATGAAGCTTAGTCCAGGACAAAAAAAAAAAAAACTCAATGGAGTTTTCTATTGGACTTGCATTTTTGTCCTAGACTAGGCTTAATCCATGTCTGCAAATCTGGCCCCAAGTGTTTGGAATGAGCACAGTTTAATCCATAATCAGGAACTAGACGCCGCATCACACCACATAGGTACTGCAAAGAAAAGGTTTTCCTTCAAATCTCAGAATTCAAAAAAGAGACTTGTGAAATAAGCCACAGAGGTCAACAATCACTCGGAGGAACAATTCAGTACAACAGTTCCGTGGCTAGAAGTGGAGTAATGATTCAACCAAATCAAGAGCTCTGCATAAATCTGTCCTGAATGAAATGGTTGAAAGAAGACCATCTTTAAGTACGTTTGGAGTTTGCCACGATAGTGACCCACTGTGGTCAGGTGAGAACAAGATAGTGATTTTGACCAAAACTTAAAGCGCTATATGTTATGCCAACTGAACATTGTTGATGCCTCAAGACATACCATCCCTTCACTGAAGTTGGTTGTAGAATCATGCTGTGGGGTTGCATCTCATATTCTTAAAAATTAAGGAAGAATGGGTGCCAAAACATGGAAATACTACAGGAAAACCTGCTTCAATCTTCTATAAAACTGAAGCTTGGGAGGAAATTAAATTTTCAGTAGGACTGAAAAAGCACAAGGAGGTTTGAAAATATGAATTTCAAACCATCCATTTTGGGCAGGATAAGTAATATGGCATATATATGTGCATATTCTATGATTAGAAACAGTCATACCGCACATAGCCATGGAATTCCAAGTTTGAATGGTTTAGGTGACATGGGGTACGTACACAATACGCCGTTTTCAGGGACCTGTTTTGGTTCAACAGTGCTACATTTGTGACTAGTGCCCAAAAATAATAGAATGTTTCTTAAAAATGTTTTGCTGCAATACGTTGCGCTTCCAAATTTTCAAGTGTGAGGATAAATACAGCCCCCTCCATACATGTTGGCACAGTGAAGTCAAAATTGCTGTTTTTGCTATACACTCAAGATATATGACAAAATATATTTTAAAAGATGAATGAGGCAAACATACAGACTGTTACCTTTTTTCTGTTTGTTTCAACACTTGATGTTTTCCCCTAGAATAACAAAATTGTCAGTTCCATCCCCAAAAATACATAATTATTTATCATATCACTTCAGTCAATTGTTTTTGAAGGCTTAATGGCTGTTCATTCAAAAACGAGGGTCCTCCATTTCAGAACATTATAATTGTCATGTCCTGGCTATGCCCCTAGCCATCTTTGCGCTGGCTGGGGCCATAGCCAGGACATGGCCTAAATAGGTGGCTCTAGCCACCTCTATGTGCTTTGGTTTCCCCAATTGGAGGCAGGTGTTCGTTATTGCCTCCAATTGGGGAACCTACTTATGTTGAATGTTTGTGCACGTAGTGGTGGTTTATTTTGGT
>JACXGJ010014480.1:0-14777 GCA_016801105.1 Esox niger
CCACACGCATCTCCTCAGACATCATAACTACATGACATGACGTACACCGGCTTTACTTCTCACAATCCCGCTATGTCTCTCCTCCAGTCTGTCCTCTCCCTCTTTTCGCTCTCTGCTTCTCTCTCTTCCCCTTCTCTCTGTCTCTCTCTTCCCGTTCTCTGTGTATCTCTCTTTCCCCTTTGCTCTGCTTCTCTCTTTTACCTTCTCCCTGTATCTCCTCTCTCTACTTCTCTCTCTTTCCCCTTCTCTCTCTCCTTCTTTCTCTTCCCCTTCTCTCTGTATCTCTCTTTCGCCGTTTCTCTGCATCTCTCTGTTTCCCCTTCTCTCTGCCTCTCCTTCCCCTTCGCTCTGCTTCTCTCTCTTTTCCCTTCTCTCTGTCTCTTCTCTCTCTCCTCGGTGAAACCCATATGGGATTGCTGCAGGCAGGGATGTCTGCTTAAGAGCCCAACCACGCTGCTCTCGCCCTCCCTCCCACCATCTGTTTGTGCCTCTCCAGTCTGTGCCAGCATGCCAACAGGACGTTTCCTATGGTCAGCAGTCTCCTACTACAATAATGGGCGTGATTGGCCATGGAAGGCTTTGAAGGACATGGGGACAGTTAATGTGACCTCAAGACCTTCTGGCTGTTACTGTGACACCTTTTTGGATCTTACAGTCGATCGCATAAAAAACTGGTCCGAGGTTCCTCAAACACTTCTTTTCAGGAATGTATAAACAGAGAATAGAAAAGAGTGAAAGGACTAAATATTGTAAGTGGGAAGAGTGACTAATGGTCATTAGAGACAGATAGGTTACTAGGGCTGTTTACACTGTTTCCTGCTCTTGGCTCATCTAAAAGACATGTGCTAGCCCTGGATCCCACTGAGCTCTGCTCACTCCATTTCTGTCTCCACGCTGGCACCACTTCCTTCATAAACACACAGCGCCAACAACGACCTCCTCTCTGGACCCAACCGCCCAGTGCATTACAATGTATATTTATATATCCAGTATTACACAGCAACAAATATATAATGTGCATTTGTTTCAGGGGATGCAATACTACTGATTATTTGAAAGTGACAAAAGACCCATTGTGGTTGTTAGTCATTGCAAAAGACTCTATACATTTTGATGTATTCCTGCATTAATAAAGCACAGTGCTGTAATATCCCAGCCTTCGTGTCAACTCCCTCTCTTCAGCACCTGTTTGCTAACCTGAGAGAATAGCCCTCCGGAGACCACATCCAAGAGTGAATAGGGTGGGGGTACTGGGGCACATGGAAAAACACACACTCACACACAAACACTCAAACACCCATAAATACAACAAATGGAGGCCTCATATACTCACAGTTTTCAGTCTGGAAATCTGGAACAAACTGCTCGTCATTGTCGGGAACTTGAGCTAAAGACAGGATCAGAGGAGTGGGAAGGAAAAGGTGATTTTCAACAATGGCCACTTTAACCATTCCTCTCTGTTGGCAAAAAGCGTCTAAGACATAAAGAATGTCCTTATGGACATGTATCTATTCATGAACAAAGCAATGGAACCACAGAATCCTCCCAAAGTGTGCCTCATGTATAATGCACCGCTGGCCAGAATTGGCTTTCGGGAAAAATGGAATGCAAATGGAGCAGCTAAAGCTAAAATAATGGTCTCTAGGGAAAGATAATGTATTGTTTTCCCCATTTCTCTTGATTGCATATGTCCTGAGGTCGTCTTGTCTGTTTTTTGATTATGCTGTAGCTTCAGGATAATATCCACATTGATAGCAGTAACACCCATTGTTAACAGTAACTAATTGGGTTCTTCCCTACTGCTGAATCCACCTGTACCTGCCAAGTTAGCTCTCCTCCAAAGCAATGTGTTTCACCTATCATTCACACTCACGTGCTTTCGGCTAATGCTAAGATAATGAAGGCTCCACATAGGGTCCAATTAGGCGTGTACATGTTTATGTCACACATATTTACACTCCCAAGAAATGTTTAAGGTCCCTCAAGTTCAACGAGTTTGGAGAATTGCGGCAAGTGGAATATGAGAGACTTAAATGTGTCATTAGCATGTCTATTTTTATGCACAAAGAGGTGGATACTCATTATCACCAAATCCGTTAACATGTTGAGGCAGATCTGAATTACATGATCAAATCTCAGTTTTTCTGTATTTTCACTTTCCAAATGAACTTGATGTTTTTTCTGTGTCTAGTGTGAAATGATGCGAGAAAACAAACAATACAACAAAAAAGAAAAAGTCAATGTAAGTGGTGTAAAAACAAGTCAAAGGCTATTGCATCACGACTTGGGTGACAAAACAACAATAACTGTTCACTGTAAAAAATAAATGACGTTTTGTTTTACTTGAATCCAAGTAAAACAAAACTGAATTATTATCGCAGAACCCTGTTCATTTCAACTGTTTGTGCCAGCCAACACCCCTCTTGAAGAATGTGTGGTGTGGTCTGCTCTGCATCAATAAAGCCATTTTAAGAACTTGAATCATCAACAAGAGGTTTCATACATAGCACCTTTAGTGCAAAACAGTGTAATGCCTTGTCACTATAAATAATTAAAGACCTGAACTTTCTTTCAATTCAAAATATTGGCTCCACCACCAAACCATCACTTGCAAACACTGACTCCTGAGCACTGGACAAAAGAGAAAAAACATCACAACTCTTTTCCTCCTCAAGTTTACTCTGTTAAACAGATGTACTGTAGACATCACCGAGTGGCAAGGTTATAGTGAGAGGGGAAGAGGAACATAAATGAATGGGTGGAAAGGGAGAAAAAGTAAAGTTGCAGCCAGAAGGAGGCTTCAGCAGGATGTACGAGTCACTGGACCCAGTCTGTGAATGGGCCAGCTGATCCCTGTAACAACTCCTGGAGAGAGAACCAGAACTGGAACTCTGCCGCCATTCACAAAAAGAGTGGGGAAAAAAGAGAGAAAAAGGAAAAAGTCAAGCCCAATACATAAGCTCTGAGCAGAAGTGGCAAACCCTTTGAGTATGAGAGGAAAAGACCAACAGACACTTTCACATTCAGCCTCCTCTACCTACAAGTACTCTGTGTCTGATGTTGTGTGTTGGGTTTCAAACAAATGTAACCAGCTGCGCCAAAATCAGGGAGATGAAAAGAATGGCTTGCAAAAAATCTTTTTGGAAAATTTGTATTTTAATGAAACAATCTAAATCGGCTATAATTCTTGCAGTTGTGAAAGTGTTTTTTCTTGAATTTTATTTCAAGAAATAAAATGCAATGCATAAAATAGGCCAAAACAGACCTACGATTTTTTTATTTCGCAATAAAAAGTTGTGGCAACCTTATTGAATTGATGTCACAAAATCTCCTAAAAAGAGATGAAAAAAGGCTTGGCCAAAATGGGCAGCGTCTTCCAAAGACTGTCAGGTTAAAGACCTCTCAACCTCTCATTTTGTGATGTCGGAAATTCACTTGGTCTGGCAGAATTCCTCCTTTTACTTCCAATTATCTCAAGTAATAAATCTTTGGAATAGGTAGCTAGGTTTTTCCTTTTTATCTTAATGGACAGGAAGTAATTTATTAAATCTACTACAATCTTGAGACATACTTCACATTGATCCAAGACAGGCAGAACTGTACTCCTTACTGTAATATCTATATCAGGAACAAAGGTCTCTTTTTTCCTACTTAAATACTGAAATATTAAAACAATGTCTTATTCTTTTAGAAGCCCTGCGGTATATACTTCATAATCTAACTGTTGGAGAGTAGCTGTTAAAGTATTCCAATATCTATTTCAAAGCATATTTTTCATTTTTAAACCCCCCAAATTACAGTGCAAGCATGTAAATCTTTTAAAGAATAGATGAACCTCATAAATGATTAAGTTGCCTATCCACCTGTGCAATGCAGGGACTGTGTTTTTCTACCTCTTTAGGAAAACGTATTAAGAAAAAACTACAAGTATCAAAAAACTTGACAGAGGATAATAAAAATGTCCATAATTACTTCAGGAACTGCAGTGCACTTTAGACCTTAACATTACAGCCAGAATCATATGCCTGCAAATATGGCTTAATACTGGATAGGTGGTGGACTTATTCCATTCTAATAACACGCTACTGTACAGGGTAAATACCAATATACAAAACCATCAATAAAGGAATATTTCTATATGATTTTTTAATGATCATGTGTGAATGAACATCATCACAAATTAAATCTATCAGGAAACCCTGATTTCCTTCAAAGCTTGAGCAACCAACAAAGGACAAAGTCCCTGACACACACCTAAACTGAACAACAACTAATGATGTGATCATTGATATCAAATGTAGCCTCAATCTAATCTACACACACATGTATTCACTATTCGGTGACACAAAATATTATGTAGTTTTTGTCCTTGATAATGCAGGTCATATAACTCAATGATGGGCAGTGCAATTAAGAATAAATGTATCTGAGCTGTACATTCAGAAGGATGTAGCAAACAGAGATAAACATTGTTATGCTAAGTGTAAATGTACAACTCATTGTAATTTAATGGGCCCAAATCCTAAAACCCAAAATGTTATGGGTTTGATTTGGTCTCAAAGCAAGCCGCTACTTCTAAAAGTTTACATGCATACAATCATACAGAATTGGAAAGGTATAATGATATTAATGCTAAAAACACATCGCATCTTGAATTCATATTCTACTTTTTAGTAAGTGTCCAAATATTGGGATGTTCATGTTTTAAAACATAACGTAAATAACAAATATTGGACATACTGTAGCATAATTCATAGGTCCCTTTTAATGTTGTCAAAGCGATAATACCATGCCGAAAAGTAGGAACACAAGTTTCAAAGACAACAAAAGCCATGTTTGCAATGAATGCACATGAATGCATGATGAAGCATTTTACCAATAAAATATAAAGAAGAAACACAGCCAATACCATCCCATAGTGGAAAAGCATTCACAGTATGATAGGAGTAGCTCCAATGTAGATACAAAAAACAGACTAAGAAGTTTAAAAACAAACACATGCATTTACATTCGAAAAAACATGCATCTTATGAAAATGATACAGGCACAAAATGATCCATATTATTTACTAACCAAAACTTCTGTGCTGCAAACAAGGTGGAAAGAAGACACTTGCACTTAAATCCTGAAGCATCACGTCTGAGTAATACCACACTGAGCAAGTCTTGCCATTAGTAAAAAAATAAATGGAAATAAAATAATCGAACTTAACAAACAAAAACTATCCGTGGATGAACTCAGACCAACTGATTTTTCCAATCAAAAGTAAATCCGTAATTTTTGCTTCCGAGGGAAAAAACTAGAAAATGAAATTGAAAAGGACAGTCTGTGCTAGAGCAATAGAGGATTATCTTTAGAGAGAGGTGCTCTGAGAGGAAGGTAAATAGAGTAAAGGAGTGTGTGAGAAAGAGGGAGAAAGACAGAGAGAGAGAGAGAGAATGAGCGGAGAGGAGAGGTGGGTGGCGGAGCACCGGCAGAGGTGGCGGCGGTGGCTTGCGTGCGTTAGCTCTTGCCAAAAGCAGAAGAGACAGTGAGCAGCGGAGAGCTTTCTCTTGGTAATCTGTGATGACACTCTGGGTAGAGCCTCCTCAGTCTCCCTCAAGACCACGCTCATCACAGCCCTCTAATGTATGCATGACACACAAGGTGCCTGTTCCACAAGCTTTAATTGGACTGCACGTTAGTGGGAATGTACTTGGGGCACCTTTTCTACCTCTCTGCCTTTACTTTTCTCCTCTCTCCCTCTCCCTTTAAAAGCAAGTGAGCTTGTTAAACATCCACACTAAAGTAAAAGGCTACACACTTACCTTCAGCAAGCCAGGTCTCCTGTAGTTGACTGAGGTCCTGGAAGAGTTCTAGGAGAATAAAACATAAGGTAGACTATCATAGAGGTTAAGGAGGGGAGAAAACAGGACAAATAAGCTTCAGACACAATTCCCTCCACTGTGACAGGCTGATAGGCTTGCCATGCCATTGGAGGCTTGGCCAGATGATTCAGAGGCACGTGTGTAACTAATAACAACTCAATTTGGGTCTGTAGCAACTGACAGAGGCTACTCACAATCTTCACAGGCGAGTGTGTTATAATTGAGATTTTGCTTAAGAGTGCAGGTGGCCAAAAACCAATTGAATTTAGCTAAATGTTAAGAAGCCGTGAAATTAACTTTTTCCCTTCCCTCTCTGCCTACCTTCAGTGTCCAGAGCCAGGTCAGACTTAATGAATTTTCTTTTTCTGTCATTTGCTGGTCTCTCGTTGCAAGAAGTCTTCCCTTGTGGTTTCTAAAAGGGAGGAAACAGATCAATTCTTTCCCACTAGAGAGCTTCTGTAGTGGACTAACACAGTTACACAGAAGACAGCTGAGAGAGCAATAGATGTCCATCAATCACACAGCTCACACTTTTAAACTTGACCATGCCCCCAATCTTTATCTACGGAAAGAATGAAAGTAATCCTATTATTACAAGAGATAGTAGAATATATAATAAAATGTTTTACACATAGAGTATATAGTTGAACTTATAGTTCACTCACATTGGATTTAATATAAGGCACTTGTTGGTCTTGAATCCCATCCATTCTGCAACGCTATTGCTCTAGTTTAAATTATAACCAATTATTCGTCAGAGGTGTCCGTTGAGTCTGCCGTTGACCACCCTATATCAAGATAGATTGAGTGAAGAAAAACATGAATGGAGGTTTTGAACCTGCCGTGATAGCGGACCTGAAACCGTTTCATTCATAATGATACAAAATAGGCTACGAATGCCTCCGCAATGATGAATCGCCCGCTATAAGTAAATACAAATATGATAACGTATTATGTGCATTGTACAAAATGAGTTGTGTTTGTACACATTTGTAAATAGTTCGTGTAATGCATAGTTGGCTACGGTTCTTTTACAAACTGTCCACTTCTAGCCCTATAGGATGTGCGAAAGGATGGCGAAACATTTTGAGAATGTTCCAATAGCAAAGCGTGACCAAAAGCTCTCAGAAAAAAAAACATGACAATTTTGTAAACACAAGATAGAAGACAAAAAAAATATTGAAACTCACCTAACTAATACGCGCCACATATATTCACAAGCTTCTGTCTGTATTTAGGAAATAAATAATGCTCTGCGACGAGAAGCCCACTGCTTAACCGCTCGCTGCTGCCGCCTGCTCGCGCACTCAGGTTGCTGCGTGTTGCTTTCGCGCGGCTTGGCTTTGCCTCCCGGGGCCTCCCATGGAAACAGAAGGCGCTCTGTTTCCTATTGGCTGTCAATGTCTTTCACTGGATCAGATTTCCACCCGTCAATCAGGAACAGTTTAATTCATGGACATAGAATTAATGAATTATGTGTCAATGGTTTTAATCGTATGAAGAAAAACAGCTCGCGTGTGCCACGCATATGAATTCGCCACTTTTATCACATTGCACAATGACATAGCTTTTAAAGACACTTTCAACGTGGACTGCAGTGTTACTGAATAGTTTAACCACCAAAACCAGTAGCAAATGAGTTGCCACCAACTTAAAGAATAACTTCGCGCAAGTACTGAAACAACATCATAAATTGTTCAGAAACATTACACTGTATAACTAGCCATCAGTTGTTTTACGACGACATGTAAGACTGAAATATTTTGAAAACACTATAATGGTGTGTTCAACTGATTTTCAAGATTTTTCCATTATAATATGTTACGTTAGGTCACAAAAATACTTTTCGAGGTAATTTCGAAATAATAGATGCTTCAAATGTATGCAAATTATCCAACAACAGGCAAGGTATTTTACATGGTTATTTAAAAAGGAACACATTTACAACATGTTCTTGTTCAACTGCTGTCCTACAGTAAGATGGAGATCCAACGCCTTGACCTGGTTGCCTTTGTTGGGCCTGGTTGCTGCAGAGGGGGCTGGGTTTCTATTAGGGGGGGTGCGTGTAACACGTGACACCATTCGCTCTGAGCTATTGAATGAGTTGTTTTGCTTGCATCGCCAGAGCTACAGCCTTTGTATGGAAATGTTTAGTGTTTTGTTTGGGAATGTTCAGCTGTCAGACAGTGGCCAAATCAAAGCTATTATATGTGTTTGTTTATTTCCCATTGTGTTGGTGTTTGGGTAATTTTTTGTTGTTGCATAACACAACTTCCTAATGCTGCTGTTCCAGTCACAGTCAGTGTTCTGAAGGGTCAGCCATCTGTTGACCATTGACCATGTTGATTCCCCCTGATGGCGCGCAATTGAGTGCGCGTGGTTGGCGCAAGCTCTAGGGTTTGGTCGGTTGAGTGAATTCATTTGAACAGCAGCAACCACAGCACGTTCTATGAGTTCAAGTCAGCTTCCGTCCCCTTGAGTAATGTCAAAAGCACAAATTAGCAGTATATGCCCAAGATGGCTCAATGTCATTGGCTGAAAAGAAATCAATATCTCATGTCCAGTAACTTTGATTGAACTAATGTGTCAAGTTCATAGCTAGTTGTTTATTAAGTCTGTAAGTTAGCTAGCTATGTAGTTGACCTAGCTTGCTTTGTACTAGCACATTTTTTCAGTTCAAAAGGTTTATTTGTCATTTGCAATAACAAGTTATTAAGTCGACAAAATGCTTGGTTTTCCTACTCCCGACAGTGCAGTTGAACAGTAATTCTAAAATAAAAATAAGAAGATAGCACAAACAATCAATAATAAAAACTATACAACTGTGCCTCAATTCATGTAAAATATAGATGCCATTCTTTATTATAAAGCAAGATGAAACGTTGAGAGGTTGATAGATTAACATTTCAGCTTCTAGAGCCACACATTGTTGCGTGATTGTTTAACCTGGCCAAAACAGGCATGACTTTGCCAGTGTCCCATTAGTGTTGGCTACTTTTGCACGTCAAAATATTTTATAGACTGATGTAATTGATTCTGAAGTAAAATAAACAAGCCCCAGGTGTAACAAATTAACTATTGCTTTGTCCCTCATTTAGAGTTATAACTCTATGATATATAAAGTAATGTGATTGGCTAAGTTGGCTATGAAGCCTTCTGTTAACCAGAAGACATTTTGCATTTAAGGATGTACTTTAGTAGGCACTCAAAATAATGTCTGGTGATTACATTTGTAAATCACTATCATTTCACTAATACTGCATGTATGTTTAGGACGTTTTATTTTCTTACAATAAAATATTAAATAATTGCACCTTGAGGTCTAATTGGTAAAAGCAAAAACGAATTCTTAATCCTCATTCTTGGGAAATGCCTGGGGTTTCTGGTGTTAAATTTAAGGGAATATGAGTCCTTCGACCATGCCACAGGACTACATGGCCTGATGTCTCCTAGATGTCCTTGGCCAATGTCGCAGAGCTAGTGGTTATGTCGCAGAGCTAGTGGTTGCCAGATGATTCCTGCTTTCCCTGCCCACACAGCTCACCTGCATGTTTTGACCTGCTGGTCATCCCAACATGCAAAACCATTGATTTGGCCCAAAAGGTCATGCACTTCACTAAGCACTGTCAGAAGATGACTGGCCACTCACCCAGAGACTAGATCCTTTCTAGATTTCTTCCAAGGTTCCAATACTACTCGGGAGTTTTTCCTGGCCACTGTGCATACATTTTGGTTGTTGCTTGCTTTTTTAGGGTTACAGACTTGGTATCAGTAAAAGCGCTTTGTGACATTTGATTGATTGGACTCCACCACTTTGTTGAGCTCAATGTGTTGTTTAAGTCAGACTACTTGGATGGCCACTGTAAAAGCTTGAATAGCTTAAATAGGTATTATGAATAAGTGTAATTTCTTTCCTCAAAGTAAAGGGGAGAAAAATGTATTGAGAATAACTGTGAACATATGTATTTAGACCATTCCTCCATAAAGAATCCCTCAAGATCTTTAATATTCTTTGTCTGCACTTGGCCATCTTTCATCAATTCAAACCATAGTAATTTTTTCTTCCTTTTTCTCTTCACCAAAATTTTCGTGAAGGACAATCCGACTTGCCATATTGCTGTATTGCAGCATCTCCCAGGAGGCTTGAGACTGAGACATGTCTCCTCGAAAGCATATTTCACCAAGGCGTTGTGCTTTTCTTCACACTGCTTCAAAACCAATAGGTACTTTCCAGCACTACCTGTTTGGAAAACACATTTACCGGCCAACAACTTGCATTAGTCCAATCTACTACAAGGATAGTGTAGTAGATTGCAACTACACATGGAATCTGTTCATATCCACCAAACCTGTTGATCTAATTTCCACCACTTCATGCAAAGCCACTGGCCGCTGAAACCACAGGATTTCAACAACACAGTCTCCAAAATGTAAAAGTATGGATTGCAAGTTATTTATCCAGAGTCCATGCCAATTATGTGTTCTTCTGGCTCACATATGTACATAAGTTATGTATTGAGTCCGTTGGTGTTGGTGATGTTAACACCCAAATATGGATGTACAGTGGAAATAAAAATCTACACACCCATGTTAAAATGCCAGGTGTTTGATGTAAAAACATGATACAAACATAATGTCAGAACCTTTTCCACTTTTAATGTGACCTATAACTTTGAACAATTGAATTGAAAAACAAACTGAAATCTTTGAGGGGGAATTTTTTTAAATAAAAAATACAATAACCTGGTTGCAAGTGTGCACACCCTTAAACTAATACATTGTTGGAGCACCTTTTGATTTTATTACCGCACTCTGTCGTTTTGGGTAGGAGTCTATTAGCATTGCACATTTCTACGTGGCAATATTTGCCCACTTTACTTTGCAAAAGCACTCCAAAACTGTCAGAGTGCGAGAACATCTCCTGTGCACAGCCCTCTTCAGATCACCCAACAAATGTTCAATTGGATTCTGGTCTGGGCTCGGGCCATTCCAAAACATTAATTTTCTTCTAGTGAATCCATGCTTTTGTGGATTTGGGTCGTTGTCATTCTTCCTCTCCATTTTCAGCTTTCTAACGGACGCCTGAAGGTTTTGTGCCAAAATTGCCTGGTATTTAGAACTGTTCATAATTCCCTCCACCCTGACTAAGGCCCCGGTTCTGGCGGAAAGAAAAACAGCCTGAAAGCATGATGCTGCCACCTTTGTTTTTGCAAACTTCAGCCGGGCTTGGATATTTTTCTTTGTGAGGAAAGGCTTTCGTCTTGCCACCCTACCCCATAGCCCATTCATATGAAGAATACAGGAGAATGATGTCACATGTAGCACACAGCAAGACCTTGACAGAAATTCCTGCAGTTCCTTTAATATTGCTATAGGCCTCTTGGAAGCCTCCCTGACTAGTTTATGTCTCGTCTTTTCATATAATTTGGAGGGATGTCCAGTTCTTGGACGTCTCTGTTGTGCCATATTTTCTCCACTTGATGTTGACTGTTTTCACTGTGTTCCATGGCATATCTAATGCTTTGGAAATTATTTTGTACCCTTCTCCTGAATGTTATCTTTTAACAATGAAATGAGATCCCTCTGATGCTTTGGAAGCCCTCTGCGGACCATGGCTTTTGCTCTGAGATGCAACAAAAAAAATCTGGAAAATCAGGAAAATCCTACTAGAATAGCTGAACTTTTTTGTGATTAATCAGAGTCACTTTAAATGATGGTAGGTGTGTAATTACTTCTGTATAACATGAGTTTGAATGTGATTGTTTTATTCTGAACACAGCCACATCCCCAGTTACAAAAGGTTGTGCACACGTATGCAACCCGGTTAAAGGTTTTTATTTGTAATTTTTCCTCCTTGAAGATTTCAGTTTGTTTTTCAATTAAATTATTCACATTAAAGTTCACATTAAACGTGGAAAAGTTCTGACATGGTTTATATTTGTCTCAATATTTTACATCACAAAATCCTGGCATTTTAACAGGGGTGTGTAGAATGTCTATATCCACTGTATGTGGAGGGAAGCATGGCACTAACAAGGGTAAAGTTACCTCACACTCCACCTTGGTTGAGGATTAAAGTTATGGCAAAGGTTAGAGAATTAAATCGGTTAAAGGTAGACAATGCTTCCAGTGATGTTAATGTTGGGATCAAGCTTAAGGGTAGAGTTAGAAAAAATCTATCTATGACAATCCCAAAGCACAAATCCCAAGCTAAATTTACATGCGTCCACAACGGCCTCTTGTGATGGAACCTACTGTCAAAACATTCACATATGCACACGAATAAGAGAACTAAACTAGTAATGCTTCATACATGACTCCAATATTAGTCTGCAATGGATTTTAATTAGTTTTAAGTCCTGAAACTGAGAGCGACATTTCTATATGTTGATTATGTGGCCAATTTTTACATGCTTGGTATTATTGTCTTACTAGACACTCCACTAGGCGCCTAAAATATTCTTGGTCAAAAAGTTATTAACCTATTGACCAATTGCCCAGAATCGTGATAAAACAAATGCCCCATAACAACAAAGATCCACCGCTATTTGTTACAGTGTGTACAGGCTTCTTTCTGCTCATGCATTCTAATTTCAACACCAAAACCAACATCGCCATATGTGGTGATTTTCACACTACTCAAAAAATGTAAACATCAATATAATGCATTTCATACCCTTGACATGACATATTTGCATGTATCATACTTTTTCAGCCTTGTTCAGTCATTTCTGTCATTTAACTCCACCCTTAGAAAACACCTCTTTGATAGCCATCCTGTTTTGAATTTCAGCACACAAGACATTCCAATCCAATACATTTTTCAGGTGTAAAACTGAAAATAATAAGACCATTCAAACAGATATTTCAGGTAAATCCATTAGTCCAAATCCCTCTGACTATACAAAGAATGAGAAATCGTCTCAGATTTATTTATTTATTAGATTTCTCCACCAATACACTTCTCTTGTGTCTATTTCTGTTCTCCACTGATATTTAACTTTATGTTCCATTATCATCAAAGAGAAGATCCACTTCTGCTGCGTATTTCTTCCTCAGTCGTCCAGTCAGTCCTCTAAAATAATAGTTACGACTACTTGTCCATTGTGCAAACAATAGATTTTTCCACCGATCTACTTTCTAGCCTGTATCACAACTTTTTAGTTGTGTGGTATCTATCTAAAGTTGAATGCGTTAACCGTAAATCACACTTTTTCACTTTTACAATTAACAAAATGTTTTGCAAAGCTCTCATCCAGGGCAACTTGCTGCAGTGAATTAAAAAGCAACATAATCTACCAATTGAGCTTCAAAGGAACCTACTTGGGATGACAATGTCTTATATCTAGACCAGGAATTTCCAACTAAAAAGGCGTTCCTGGGGGGTTCTAGGCATTAACCGGACTTGAGGGGGGATCTTTTAACTACTTTAAATGGGGTTTCATGTGTTATCCCATTAATGTTTTTAAACCTAATTTACAATTCAACCTTGTAGAGGTTTGCTGAATTACATCAACAACAGTTCACATTCAACTTTTCCCTTGTAGTGTACTCGTTATACTCACTTTCAGCAAGCGATTTAGCTTGACCATGTCTGTTAATGTTTGTTCAAGGAGAGTTGTCTTACAGATGTTAATGAAGAAGCAGGCTGCAGCTTTTCAATTAGACCACTTGATTATGCATTTAAATAATTTCTGGTGAATAATTTTTGTGAAACACAATCACTCCAGTTTTACTGTTGATATGCAAATAAGCAAATATTCTACAAAATATTCCTTTCATTCAAATGTACTAATGTGATTACACTCGCACACCTTAGCTGTCCTGCCAAAATAACTGAATATTTCTGTAAAATAAAACAAAAACAAAAATAATTCTACAGATTTGTTATTTATTGCCGATTTGTTGGTGTTGGGGGTTACTGTTTTTGTGTACTATGTATGTAAAGATGATTAAAACCAATTACTTTCAGACTTGGAATTTCAAGGATAACTGAGGTTTGATAGTGCACATAAACAACATTTTACACATTCTAACACAACCCTAACACAAATGAGTGGTTTACAATGATTTTTGTACTTGCAAAGGTCCCAGACAGCATCTTAAATACATCAAATACTCTGTTTGAAGAACCACTTTGGGTCTTTAAGAGTACCTCCTTTTTTGGTCTCAAAACAATTACATTGTTTTTTTTACACCTTCAAACACAAAATATCAGTGTATCTACTTTTCATGTTTTCTGTACACAATGATTTTGTTTTGACTACTTCTGTTCTAACAGTGTGATTTGAAAGAAGGACTAGGTACTTCTTGAGCATACACTCAAACATGCATACATCCACCCACACAAACACACACACACACACACGCACAAACACACAGTCTCTCTCCTCCCCTCTCTTTCTTTCATTTTCTCACATAAACACACACTTTCTCTGTCCTTTTTCACTCAGAGGCAACCCTCACACTTTGTGACCATGGTAACAGTGTTTTTTGAAGTGTTACCAGAGGACGAAAGCAGCAGCTCTCTCCTAATGTAAGGAATACATGGCTGAGTGTGCCTCAGACCTGCCGAGGGTACTGACCTGTGAGTAAATCATAGGACACTGGGCTACTGAGTTAGGGTACGGACCTGTAAGTAAATCATAGGACACTGGGCTACTGAGTGAGGGTACTGACCTGTAAGTAAATCATAGGACACTGGGCTACTGAGTGAGGGTACTGACCTGTAAGTAAATCATAGGACACTGGGCTACTGAGTGAGGGTACGGACCTGTAAGTAAATCATAGGACACTGGGCTACTGAGTGAGGGTACTGACCTGTAAGTAAATCATAGGACACTGGGCTACTGAGTGAGGGTACTGACCTGTAAGTAAATCATAGGACACTGGGCTACTGAGTGAGGGTAC
>JACXGJ010014481.1:0-14776 GCA_016801105.1 Esox niger
AACGTTGAAAATATTTACTATTGATGTTCCTGAAGTTTGAATAGAATAATAGTTAAATCTTTGATGTACCTATAATTATTTGGATTTTTTCTCACCCCTTAGCTTTTAAGCTAGAGACACATTTCACACTTTACGATGTACAGAATGTTCTGAATAGTTTCTATTAAACTTTTTGATATCCATTAGACTTTAAAGAATTCGTTTTTTCTAAAACATAAAATAATTCCATAGGCTTGAATGGCATGTCTTCATTTAATTTAATTTGATATTAATATTACCCTTTCAAGCTACAGAGACCAAAACCAGTTGTGTTTCACATTTAGACTTTCCCAAATTTAACGTTTTAAATGTCTCTGAACTATGAAGATCAAGGTCAATTAGCGTCCATTTGCTCGGATTGTGAATGGATTTATGTTGCTGGTGCAACGATATAGGATGGTGTTGCTAAAATGTTTGTGAATGTGTGTCTGTGACAGAGAGAGTTTGTAATGTAGTAAATCAGGTGTCAATGTATTCATGCAGGTCTCTCTGGGCTTGTAAAAACACAGCAGCTTGTTACAGTAACCTTGGGAGAAGATGCTTATTTCAACTGCGCACTCATTCAACCCAAAGACGTGTTGCAAGTCACCTGGCAAAAAGAGACACCAGGGGGGATTGAAAATATGGCCACCTATAACAAACGTTTTGGTCAAAAAGTTAACCCACCATTTATGAGGAATGTTGAGTTTCAAGATATGGGATTGCAGAACTGCTCTATCATCATCAGACAAGTGTCAAGAGAAGATGAGAGCTGCTACAAGTGTCTGTTTAATGCTTACCCAGGTGGATCTATCAACGGAAGAACCTGCCTACAAGTTAATGGTAAAATATAGGGTTATATCAAGGAACATCTTCCATTAAAACTGTTTTAAACTTCTGTGTCATGACTGCATTTGATCATGGCCTAATATGTGCTCATTGTGAAACATTATTTCTGTTCTATAGAGCTGTATGGACCCACACTCCTATTGACACAATCCAATGACACACATTCCCTCTTCTCTGGGTTAACTGTCTCCTGCTCTGCCACGGGACGACCTGCTCCACTAGTGGTCTGGGACGTACCAAAACACATTGCGTTGGAAAACTCTACTACGCTCAGTGTTACTCATCCTAATGGAACTGTTACTGTCACCACAACTTCCACGGTGGCAGTTCCCAGACTATCGGCCTACGACCCCATGGTTCGGTGTGTGGTGTCATCCAGTGGGATCATCAAGGAGGGTTTCATTAAAACTACAACTAGTCATCCAACCTTGTCTACTGGTGAGAAATGTTTATTATTAATAAATTACTTATAATAACCATGTTATGTCATGCTCATTTATTGTCTGTCTTTATGGGGTCTAGGTACATCTCTGCCCCCAGACACTGGTCATGGCTGGTTTAATGGAAAAGGTATGTAGTTAACACTCGGTAGAGCTTTGCAGTGGCAGAATTAGGGAAGTGACATGGCATGGTGTCATTAACATTGTGTTGTCACTGATGTATGTTATATGATTTGTTGTGAAGAGGCCTTTGCCTACTTTGTGTGATATTGTGATGACACAAGTGTGAAGGAATTTATTTGACTACCGCGAGGTTATTCATGTCTAACCTCACCATATGAGGGCCAGTGTATACTGATTTTCTGCTCTACCGCATCTACCAGGTCTCCCAGATCGAAATAATTCCCTGATTAGAGGGATGCACTGAATAAATATCAATTGTAACTGGCTTAGAGGGCCGGAGCTGATTTGTTCTTCTAGTCTTGCTCATAAAATGGGGTAGCAAAGGCTATGAATAATGTCTTGTATAGGTTGTTACATGTATGTTTTTGCCCAACGTTTACCTAACCACTGCCACTTATGGAACCAGTGTGGAACCAGTGTGAAATGTATTTTTTCACACTTATAGTCTTTTTCAAAGAAACTGCCAAATGAAACAATTTTAATAATCCAATCACTGTCATGGATTTTGACTTACACCAATAAATTGTATTATTTCTATGTGTTGCCGTGCCTGTTCATAGGGACAGTGGTTGGTGTGGTGATGGTTTCATTGGCTCTCATTGCTTTGATCTCTGGCATAATCTGGTGGCTGCATAAGTTAAAATGGTAGGTAATATATACTAGACATTCAGTTACTATGAGTGGTGAAATGGATTTAACAGTTGCATGTGAGTTTACCATTTTGTTTTCTTGTCTGATGTTCAAAGAAGAAACGACAAAGTAAGATTATTCACTGTTAAACAATTTCCCAAGCTCTCCACATATTTGGCCTGAATGGTAGTTTGGCCACTACTCAGAAAGCCAGTTTTTAAGAAGAAAATGTTTGAGAAAACGTTGCAAAATCAAGTAATCACTAAAAAGTACAACATAACTTATCAGTGAATGTTAACCTATTTTCTCACAGTTGAGCCAGTGCATAGATCACACTGCTACAATAACACCAACAGTGAAGAGGCTACTTGGATGCTGTGCTTCTAGGCAAAGTTGCAAAGAAAAAAAATAACCAATACAAAAAATAACATTTAAATGGGCAAAATAACCCAAACTCTACCTAGAAGGCCAGCATCCCAGAGTCGCCTCTTCACTGTTGACATTGAGGCTGGTGTTTTGTGGTTGCAATTTACTGAGGCTGCCATGTGAGAACCTGATGAAAACCTGATGAACACTCGACACACACCTGTGCACTTGGCCTGGGCTTGGGATCACCGCCACTGGACACCTGATGACTGGAAACCAGTAGCCTGGTCTGACGTGTTTTGAGCAGATGGAAGGATCTGTGTCTGGAGAAAACCCCATGAAGCCCTGGACCCCGCATGTCAATGGGGCATTGTACAGGCTGGTTGTGTCTCCTTATTGGTATGAGATTTGATTAGCTGGCATTCAACAGGACCCCTGGAATGTCTACAAACATGTCTGATGTTCATTCTGATGGGTTTGGCCTCTTGCAACAGGACAATGCACCGCCACACAGCTTGACACGCCAAATTAGGGTTAGAAAAACACTCATCTGAGTTTGGGGTCTTGCCATTCCCACCTATGACACCAGATCTTAATGTTGCCGAACACATCTGGGATGCCATGCAACGTGCTGTGGAACACAGGAATCCTACAACTCAGAATACAGCAGAATTGTGGACTCTGCAGGATGTATGGTGTTCGCTGCCTACAGAATACAATTGGATGCTTGTGAGGTCCATGCCCCATCATGTTTCTACCAATCTGCTCTCCGTTGGGAGGCCTACCAAGTATTAGACTTCAGTGTACATCCTGGTGCGGATATGCAGGAAACAGGTGCAGAGGTGGTTGACAAGAAACTTTACTCAACAGACCTACTACTAATAATACAAGACTAAAACTACACTGGGAAGTGACAAGGGATGTGAGACACAGATGGCAAGACTATACAGGACACAGGTGAATTCAATCAACATGAAGGCTTGAAACAGGACATACATACACACTGACTAGACTTAGATACTGAACATGACATTGTAGTAATTGTTTCTCACATTACACAGCTTTTCATGTTGGGAAATACCATTATTTAATTCCGATTATTTAAAACATATTTCTGTTCTTAGTAACGTCTTACCGGAGAACTAGTCGTGGGTAGAGGATGTGGGTTACTTTCAAATTGTAGGTCAGTTTGGTAAAGCATGGGTGAAACCATATCAGGTGGTTTTTAATGGAACAGTTAAATAATTCCACTGTGATGAACACAATTGTATTTATATTAGTCAGTAACTATAGGAAACTACAATGTTACAATATCTTTTACATTTCCCACTCTAGTGATTTACAGTAATTACGTTCACTTGTCGTATAGGGAAACCTTATACTGAATAATTTTGTGAGTCACTGTAGGAATTACAGTGGGTGAGGAACTTCACCAAGACTTCCAATGTTTACCTTTTGTTCACCTTTTTTTTTACAGCTTCAATTAAAAAATACCCCAGAAGGACACATATGCACATGCATTAACGAATAGTCAATCAAAAATATATGCGCATTGGATGTAATGAGGTTTTTTATTCAAATTCTCTAGTTTAAAAGAAATAGGTTCCACTTTCTTTTTCAATGTTAGTCACAGGGCATATAGGAGTGACTGATATTAGGGGACACATTTGACTGCAATGTGAACGTTCATGTATTTTACAAAAATGTCTATTTAATACGTAATTCTATGTGCTTTTCCACTTCTAGTCTCTAATTTCTTTGTCTATAACTACGTTAGATATAGACACACTGGTTAAAAAAGGCGTTGGCGTTATTGACCAATGAATTGGGAATCGAAACATTGCAACCAACAGTATCACACCGAGGTAGTCTGGTTGATAATTATTTCCAGAGTGCTGGCTCACAAATCGGAGGAGGTCGTAGTAATTACGCTGGTCCAATCAAATAAGGACACGCATCATGCAGATGTCCTTTGATCATTTATTTCCACATTTTCGCCGTAAGACACCGTGAAAACTGCAAAGAAATAAGCACAAACAATACAATGAGTCAAATATACTTCTTTCAGTCATTTTAAAGTCTCTTAAGCACATTCCTTAACTAGACGGGTCCACAAAGTTAACTTCCCAACAGTACAGAAAGTGCATTAAACCAAGTCCCAACTGCAATACCGATCTCGTGCTTCTATCTAGTGGCCGTTTGGTGTAATGTACGTACAACCGGATGAATGTATTTTCTTTCTAATTAATTTATGTTATATTTCTAGGTTGAAGAACTAACTTTTTTTGGGGTGCCTATATTTTGGACCTTCTGTTATTTATTTTATTAATTTGTTTCAGCCTAAAGCACTGTAATATGACAAAGGCATGGAAATATCAGAAAAAATTCGTACTAAACTTCATAAATACTTCCAAAAAGAAATATCATACCTTATCGCAGTAATGTTTTTTTACAAAACTTTTATTTTGCCATTCCAAGAGATGAGGTTTCTAAATAGTGTCCCAGATGTGTTTTTATGTGTTTTATTGTAGCCAAGGGGGTTTTGATCAGCAGGATACATCATAAATGATATCTATTACAGAGGTGGAGCGTATATCCAGCTTCAAAGGACCACCTCTTCAAAGGACTTCTGCTGGGCCCTCAACACCTCTGCCCAGGTCAAAAAGGTGCAGCAGCGCCTGAACTTTCCTGAAGAAGGTCCGTCTGTCCACCAAGATCCTTGTGAACTTTTATCGCTGCATAGTTGAAAGCATTCTGACAAACTGCGCCACTGTGGTTACGCAGCTGCTCCCTAGCCGACCGGAAGGCCTTGCAACAGGCGATGAAACCCTCCCAGCATCCTGCTGTCACAGACCTCCAGCGCAAGCGGTGTCTGCACAGGGCACACAGGGTCATCAGGGACTCTTCACACTCATGCCACAAAGTGTTTTCCCTCCTACCATCAGGCAGGCGGTACAGGTCTCTTCGTTCCTGCACCAGCAGACTCAGGAACAGTTTCTTCCCATCAACTGTAGCCTTGCTCTGACCCAGAGAACTCTGTGAACTCTGCAACCCATCACTCACTATACCCCCCTTGCCTATCAGGGACCTTGTTGCACTACTCCTTTGTACTACTCTGACACTACCTTCCTATGCCTGATAATGGACTTTTTCAGTTGTTCATAGTACGTGTCTACCTCAGGAACCTCACTGCTGCTATCCCTGCATTGTTTTCATTTAATTACATTTTCCGTAAAGATTACAGAATATTTTCGGTTACTCTGTAAATCTCAACATTTAAATGTTTGCTAAAGGCAGATCCCTTCAGCAAGTTCCATGATTAAATGTAGTTTGGCCTAAAAGTGTCTCACTCCATAGTTTTAACAATGCATTTATATATTTAGTTTAGCCTGGGTCAATTTGAATTCTGTTTTAGGACTCTGGTCAAAGCCAGATTACATTCATTGATGTGTTTTTCTTCTGATCAAGCAAAATAATTTAATTGCACCATGTTGTTATGTATTCTTATAATCTTAACTCAGTACTGCCTGAAGAGGACCGGCCACCCCTCCCAGTCAAATTCTTCTTTAGGTTTCTTCCTAATTTTGGTCCCTACGAGGGAGGTTTTCCGAGCCACTGTGCATGAACTGTTGTTGATAGTTCTTTGGGCTTTTAGGCTGGGTGTTTGTGAACACTTTCCAACAACTAGAAATATTAAAAGCTTTTGCTTTTAGAAATGAATTGTATTGATTATAATTAAGTTGGAAAACACTGATTTTATGTGTTGTCATTTCAGGCTGAAAGGAAACAAAATTAGAAAAATTTGAAAGGGGTGTTTACCTTCTATACACACAGTATGCCAGCTTTTAAATAGTTCTGACAATTAGGACATTGATATTTAATTGTCCAAAACAACATGAGGCACTCCTGGCCTTCTAGGCAGAGATCATCTGTCCAGTTGCTGTGTTCTTTTGGTCATCTCAATTCTTTCTTTTTTTATCAAGAGACCACTGCAAAATGATCAGTTTCTCTGGTTTTACTATTCACAGGTATCTTGAGTAGAGTGAACATTTTAGTTTTTTTCTTTAAACTATTGACAACATAATATGAAAAATAAAAATATTGTTATTTAGAGAATTCTGGTCAAAATGGCCCCCAAAAATGCAATGTTTTCAGATGTCAAATAATGCAAAGAAAACAAATTCATATTTTTCAACAACAAAAGACAAATGTTTTTACTTAGCAATAATTTGGTGGAATAACCCTGAATATTAATCACAGCTTCAATGCGTCTTTGCATGCTCTCTACCAGTCTGTCACATTGCTGTTGGGTGACTTTATGCCACTCCTGGCACAAAAAGTCAAGTTACTTGGCTCTGTTTGATGGCTTGTGACCATCCATCTTCTTGATCAAATTCCAGAGGTTTTGAATGGGTTTGGGTCTGGAGATTGGACTGGCCATGACAGGGTCTTGATCTGGTGGTCCTCCATCCACACCTTGATTGACCTGGCTGTGTTGCATTGAGCATCGTCCTGCTGCAAGAGAGAGTGTTGTGTGTTAAGATCAGCTTGTGGCAGGCAGTTTTAGAGGTGTAGGGAAGCTATATTCCTTCCCCATGTTTAGCTGTGTTTTGTTATCCATTATATAAAAAATGTATTTATTTCGTGATATTTAACGGGTTATTGTTTTCCAGAGCAGTATATCATCTTAGTTCAGTCAAATCAAGGTAATGAGATATGCAAATTTCAAACAGTCAGGCTCACCATGTCTTTGGCACAGTGCAACTACCTGTTCTATCTGCTAATATTCATCACAAAAGGTAAGCTATTATATTTATGATATTATGCATTTGTCTGTTTCTTTTGCTCCCTAATATTAAGGAATGTTGTGATTAGGCACCGCTTCATGTCAGAAACTCCCAGCGGATTTGGGACAGTTGTTGTTGTGTTTCCTCCAAAGCACATCCACTGTGACACAATGTAGGGAAACCGTATTCCATTATGAATCCTTCAAACCCTGCCAGTGTTGGCCAGTTGCATCGGGCAAAGACAATTTTGAAATGTACTTAGCCTACTGATTGTTTATACTAGACTGTTATTTCATTGCTTAGGAAAATATATGAATATGATGTTGAAATGATACAGTTTTCTGGCATTAGGAATAGGTTATAAGGACTTTTTTCACAGCATTAAGTTTAAAAGGTGCTGGCAACTCAGCTTTAATTTGGAATTTTACAGTGAAATAGGAGCCTGATGAACATCTGTTTCTAGGCTTTCTCTGTAACTAACAACTGGGTCAACAAGCTATCAAAGTTGCTTTATGTAAACAGGCTCCAAAGAGAACCAACTGTCCTTGATTAATTTCTGTGTCTTCATAGGACCAGTGCCTCCGACACCCCCAGTTCAGTGCCTCTGTTGCCCCTGCAAATTGCTTTCAGCTGCCTACCCTACAGAGCTAGGCTTCCCCAAACAAACTGCTGTAGTGGTGAATGTCTGCCCTCTGTTCGTAGACCATGATGGTTCAACTGATTGCAAAATATCCCCAAGACCCTGTTCTGGGAAGGTAGACATAATGCAGAGCCCAAAGTTTCATCTATTTGACTATGCCTATTATGTCCTCTTACTCCAGGAAGGAGAAGAAATCATGGTAGATATTAGTCTCCCTGCAACCTTTAAATCATCTGATTATGTGTACCTGTGCCTCTCTTAGAGAACTGCCCTTGCAAAATCCACGAAATACTTGCGTAAAGATGCAGACGTCACTGTTCTTCCCACCGAAGTGGGAATGTTGCACTCTCAAGAGTCAAACCCAGGTTGCCCATGTGGTAGGCTGTCATTAACCACTCCACCACAGAGCTGTACATTTCATTGGTATCAGTACAGCTAATTTGCCGTTTGTGAATGATACTGACCAACATTTCTTACTAAGTTCACCTCCACTACAAATAGCGTCTATGAACTGTATGGCATTTGCCACTGGCCATTTTAACAGTGTATTAGCCAGTAATAGGCTTTATCACTATCTACTAACTTAATGGGGAAAAAAATATAGGCCTACATAAATAACAAGTTGGAAAAATTGTGGGATTTGTAAAGATGACTGCTAAAACTTCTAAAAGCAGTACCACGTGTGCAGGGTGTAAATACTGTGAAAACTGTATGCTATATTTTATACGACTGTATATGTTGTCTTTGTATGACTACTTTATTCTCCTGTCCAACAAGCTGTAGTGGGGTTTCGTTCTGTTTTGAATTTGAATGTTCAGAACACATTGGTGCCACAATGCTTAATAGAATTGATAGGAAAAGCAAGGCTGACAAGGCCTAAAATAAGGCCTGTGGTTACTTTAAAACTACAGCAAGCTGCTTGGATATGAAGAAACATTATGAAACCGGCCATTTGACAAACACAAGAAACAACATTTAATCAAGAAAAGGTGTTGTTAAAATCGGAAACTTTCCAGCCTACTCATTGCTGAGACTGTCATTGGCAACGCAAGTGTTAAAAATATATCGGACATCAGCACAAGAGACTTTGCATACCCCAGCCGTTTTTACATCACAGTCAGAAAGCACCCAACTGTAAAGGATTGTTTGTTTAGTGAATCAGGGAATGACAGGTTGACTGTCATTCCCTGATTCAAAAAATTTCAAAAGCATAACCTTGATTCATAACCTTGATTATAAGGAATTGGACACACTTTTGGGGTGACTTGATATGGTTCAACAAATACTAAGTATATTGCTTGACCAAACAAGTACAAACCAATAAGTACTTTTAATTTCTATGACATTCTGGCATTTATTTTTTTAAATTTTTAGTTTTGGTTGGCCAGTATTCTAGCTAAACCCTTCCTTTCCCTTAAATGTATTGAAACATTTTTTCCTATGAAGATACTTCGTAATTAGTTCAACCTACAGTGATAATGCAGCATTTCATCCCAGAGGGTGTAAACCGGAAAACAATCTATGGTATAAACATTATTATTCTTAAGTGATATTCAACCTCTAAATGTTGGCAAACCAACATTTCCTGTGTAATACTCGACAGTGGCTGAGTCTAGGTTTCTGCATGTGTGGAGTATGTATCAGTACTATGTTTATGGGCCAAAAACCAACAAGGGCCCTAAAGTACCTCTGAGTGGGGAACCTCTGATCTATGGGTTCAATCCATGGTCAACATTCTGGTTTACATTCTTTGAGTCGATTTTCTAACAATTAATTTTAAGCCAATTCAGCCCCCCTCCTTGGAAATAGCATGTCTTAACACTCAAATGTAGACAGCGACAATGCTTAACCACAAAGATGGATTTCATACCAGTTAACCTGTCTATTCACAACACAATCAATACTATCTTTATTCTATTATTTTATGTTGTGACTATCGAGAATATGTAGCCTACATTGGGAATAACCATTTTACAAACCATTTTATTCTCTCCTTTTTTGTTAGTTTTGTTAAGTTAGCAGTTTGTGCAATTGTGACATAAAAAAACATGTAACATTTAAACAAACACACTCCCCAAAATAATACATTTAACATTCTAAGTTGTTTCGATCTTGCAACTGGCCAGCACCATCAGGGATTGAAGGGTATAAGGTGCTACATGTACTCCCTCTTCTGACCATTCTGAGTACTACACCACATAGCCACACTTAAAATTTAAAGATCGGTGGAACTGTGTATGTTTGTATCAGAGTTTGTAAAGTGTTTCTGTCTTCATGCAGGTCTCTCTCAGCTGGTAGAAACCCAGCAGGTTGTCACAGTAGCCCTGGGAAGAGATGCTTACTTCAGCTGCAGACTCATGGAACCTAAAGACGTCCTGCAAGTCACCTGGCAAAAAGAGAGGACTGTAATACAGTCCAGGAGGGACTGTAAATGTGGCCTCCTACAACAAATGTTTTGGTGTTACAGTAAACCCACCTTTTCATGGGAAAGTGATGTTTCTTAATAGGGGACTACAGAACTGTTCTGTCATCATCAGAGGAGTGTCAAGAGAAGATGAGAGCTGCTACAGATGTCTGTTTAATATTTACCCAGATGGATCTATCAATGGAAGGACCTGCCTTCAAGTTAATGGTAATATGCAGTTTATTCAAGTATTCATTAGAGTTCATTAGAGACAGGAACAGCCTCATCAAAAACCTGTTTGAAAACCTCAATGGTTATTGAGACTTGTGCTCAATGTAAATCGTGATTTCTGTGTTTTTACAGAGCTGTATGGACCCACACTCCTATTGACACAAACCAAGGACACTCATTCCCTCTTCTCTGGGTTAACTGTCTCCTGCTCTGCCACGGGACGACCTGCTCCAGTAGTGGTCTGGGACGTACCAAAACACATTGCTTTGAAAAACTCTAGTACGCTCAGTGTTACTCATCCTAATGGAACTGTTACTGTCACCATTACATCCATAGTTGAAGTTCCCAGTTTTCCTGACAATGACACCATGGTTTGGTGTGTGGTGTCATCTGGCAGAGACATCAAGGAGGGCACCATCAGGATTCCAACCTATTTTACTGGTCAGAAAGGGTTCTAGTTAATTCATTCATCATAACATTCTGGGGACAAGTCATCTAGTTGTATTTTATTTGTCTTTTTATGGTCTAGGTCTAACTATACCTCCAGTCTCCAATGATGGTTGGATAAGGGGTAATGATATGTAGTTATTACAGTAAACTCATGTCTGTCATAGGCATTTTCTTTCCCCCCTTTAATCTGTGAATTGTACTGGTCTCGTCTTGTCATCTTTTCTATTCACAGTGGTTGGAGCAGTGGTGGGTTCAGTGGTTCTCATTGCTTTATTTGGCAGTATAGTTTGGTGGCAGCATAAGAAAAGTCAAAAAAGCAGGTTTGTTCTATCTTAGATTCCACAAACAAATTCAGTTACTGTGAGGGTTAAGTATTTCACTGTTTCAAGGGACTTAACTATTTGTCTTGTTTCATGTACAGAGAAGTGAAAAAACAACAAGAGGATGCTGAAATCAGGGAGACTCTAACGAGGACACCAGTCAAACACCAAGAAACAGATAATGAGTGATTAAGGACTCCTTGGTGGGTATACAATAAAGACAACATTAACTAGTTGTGCTACTCAACATTGGTTGATAAAATATTTTTTAACTGTTTATTGCATTTCAACTGTTTTGGAAGGTGCGTTTGTGGGCAACCAACTCTGTGCACAAAAGTCTGAATATTTGTTTATATAGTCATTAGCATATGGGATTGTGATGTTAAAGGATATTTTGTAGTTTACTTTTGGGTAACTGAGGTAATATTATGTCTCTGGTAAGCTAGCCTTAACGTTACTTTAATTAAACTGTCAATACCATAGCCCTTTTTGTTGTCATCATGTAAACGCTCCCAAAATTTCTGAAATGAAACAGATTCTAGAATCTATAAAAGTTAGAGGGAGGAGGAGATGAAATTTTAAGGAATTCAATTTATGTGCAATAAACATCCGTTATAATAAGTTATTATTCAAAGATGATATAAAAAGTGAATAATGTATGTTTTTATGCAATGTATGTTTTTTTTATCAGCAATTAAAGTTTATTTTTAAGCTCCAAATCCTCTTTCAGCCTTTGTTCCCTGGCATGTGGCCTTTGTGCCCTAAACATTTTATGAAACTGAAGGCCAAATGACTTTGTCCCTAAAACGTCAAAATTCCAAGCCTGGTGCATATATACATACATTCCAAACATTAATTTTTGTTTTGCTCATGAAGTTCTTGTGGCGCCTTTCTGGAAGTTGAAGATTAATGAGGATTCACCAGTTCGGAAAAGAAACTAAATCCTGTATCTCCACAATTCTCGTATTTCCACTTTGTTTATATAAGATGTGCATATTGTTTTTTTATATACATTTGTCATGTTTCTTTACTGCAAATACATGTTCTGATGTTATTAATGGATATTATTCATTCTGATTGAGCTTCGTACAGCCATGTATGTCCCCAAGCTAGAAGTTATTTTGTTATGAAATGCGCCAGTGTTCAGCGATTAATAAATCGTTGACAAGTTGTTTTAGGTGTGCTAGCTCTGGGATACTCCTAATAAATGGAATTGCTGTGGGTCCCCAGGAGAGGTCACTGGCCTAGAAATCAAGAAAGCAAAGCATTTAAAAGCAAACCTAAAAGAAACATCTCTTAACCATTAACATTCCAATGATAGCCCACTAGGACAGAAATTAAGTACACTGGTATGAATGTTTATAAAATATTAAAGCATAGTTCGTAGAGCAGATTTTAACTCTAGAGAAGATTGGAAGTAACACAGCAGTGAAGCCCAATGTGCAAATTAAATCAAAAGGGTGCAAAGTGTTTTCTCATGTACGAGACCATTCTCAATGCCCAGGTTTTCCTGAGAATATTTGAGCTGGCATCAACTCCCTCAAAGTACCTGCAAACCAGTGGCATGGACTTCCAAACTGCCCATTAGCCTGGTTTTGGGCAGCCAAGACACATTGAAGGAGTGTGACAGGGACGTTGACGGTGTAAAGCAATCTGACTTACAGCTTTGTGGAGTGGGTCAATGAAGAGCTTCAGAAACAGTTGGACTCTGAGGCTGAGGTCCATGACTCGCTCTGTGAAGACATGTCAAAAAGAAAAATAATATGCAGGGTGAGTTGTCAGTGGAGGAGCCAATAGGGGATATGGTACATGGGTCTTTCGATATAATCTATGACAGTCATATGGACAGTTCCAGGCAGGAGGTGGGGACAGCGTTACGAACATGAGAAACTTAACACAGCACTTATGCATTGTGTTAAGTTTCTAATGATCCCAATCTCTCAGATGTTAACAGCCATCGATCTTTCAAGTTAGAATATGTTCAGCATTTTAAATATATAGCTAATCTATTTAAGTTTTAACATTTTCACTTTTACTGGGTCAGCTGATTGTAAAGTTAGCCTATAGGCTACCTTTGCATGATTGTTGTTGAGCAGAAGAGTTTTTCTTTGATACCAAATGCATTCGATCAATGTTTTAATGGCATTTTTAATGGAGAGTGTCATGTTTTGTTCCCCAAAACTCGGGGAGGGTGATATGAAAACAATTTGCTTGGGGGAGGGCCAGCAGTTTTCATATTTTCGGAGGCTTTATCCTATGGATACCCCATGTCATGAATAACAATCAGTCCCTTATTTAAATGTGAAAAGCAATACATTTTGATAATACAGAATCTCTGCCATATATCATGTAAACAGTAATTATAGGCAAAAACTGTGTATTACATCTAGAACAGTTTTGCTGTTTTTTAAACTATGTAGATGAAAACCATTGTCTTCCGACTGGATGGCTGTAAACTTACTCAGATTACAATTTGTAAATTTGGGGATAATATCATATATAGCAATGTGAATGCAAGGAGTCCCTGGTGCACAAACGATTTTAAGAGAAATGGCAAAAGACCTGAGTCCTCAGTGACTAAGTGTAAACACAAATAAAACTGTGTTATTGTGTTATTGATTGTTCACCTTTAAGAGAGAGATAAATTATTTGAAAGACAAGCATTCTATTTGTTATGTAATCTTACAGTCCTCACCCAGCACATCATGAAGAGGACATCCCTCACAGTCTGATTCATCTCTATGGCTTCTTTGAGTTTTTCGTAGCCACTGAGCATTAACACTTGTTGTTTACTCTTTGGGGTTTTAGGCTGAGTCTGTAAAATAACTGTGTGACAGCTGCTATTGTAAAAAGGGATTTATAAAGCCTGTTTGATTCATATTTGATTTGTGGAAAAGATGACATGATAAAACTAATAGGACACTTCATATGAAAACACTGTAAAAGGAGTGTATACAGCTCTGAAAAAAATTAAGAGATCACTCCTAATTTTTCTTGAATCAGCATCTCACGTATGGCAGCCATTCCATTCCAGTGTCTGTAAAATTCCAACACAGACACACCACATTTTTCTTAATGATAAAACTGATTAGGTGAACAACTGAACCAAATCTATTTTAATGAGGAAAAGTATAAAAACCACTGCTATGGTCATCACTATCTGCTTACAGTAGGACCAGCTGAATGGCGACAGCAGTGCAAGTAGTACCTCAAAGGTCATTTGAATAAAATAATAATAATTCAGCATGATGTAAGGGACATTTCTTACACTGATGTATTCATACTGATTAAAGGACTGAGTCCCCATGTTTAGAGAAGGAAGAGAATGTGGGAGAGGGGGTCTGGTATCTGCTTAGGTGACATCCTTGCCCCGTGTCAGCAGACTTTATCGTTACTCGTAAATCTCCTTGTCTGTATAACCCATTGGGGTTTGACTATTGTTTTTCCAGATGCTGTGA
>JACXGJ010014482.1:0-14780 GCA_016801105.1 Esox niger
CCCCTCTATCTCACATGGTCTTGTTTCAGTCTTTCTCTGGATCTCTCTGAAACCCCCTTCTGTCCCTCTTGTTTTCTCCATGTCCATTCTCTCTCTTCCTCCCTCCCTCTCTTTGCAATTCTTTCACTCTTGATTTCTCTCCCCCCCTGTCTGCATAGCAAATACACAGATCAGATCCCCCACATATTAATAGTTTGGCCAGCTTTAAAAATGTTTTCCCGACATTCAGAGGCATTGTTAACTTATTCCCAGCGCAAAGGAAATGTGGAGCTGACAAGACTGCCGTAGACAGTTACAATGTCACGTGAGCGCATCATAAACCAGACATGGCATTCACCCAGCTGTCCAGATTCACGGCTCTACCTAAAGGCCCGGAGTGCTGGAGGACTAGACAGAAATCATAGACCTGAAGCGTACCACCAGCCAGGAGGCAGAGGCTTTTTATCTAATCTACATCCATCAGAGTGCTTCAGCTCAGCCTCCTAATGTTGTCGTACTTGCTGGAGTCAACAAAAACAATATATCTCAAGGGCCTTGTAGAACCATGCTTGTTTAGCAAAAATATGTGTGTGGGTGTCTGTGTGTGTGTGTGTGTGTGTGTGTGTGTGTGTGTGTGTGTGTGTGTGTGTGTGGAGGGTCTGCGTGTGTGTATGTGTGGGGGTGGGAGGGTCTTTTGTGTGTGCGTGTGTGTGATGACAAAAGGAAAACAAAAGTATATTTTTCTTGTTTTGATTATCACCTTAAAATCCCATGTTATTTCCAGGGGAGAGGTTTATTTATAACAATGAACTATGGTGGCGTCGGAACACCCCATGGACACGTGAAGACAAACTCTCCATGGTCATTACCCCATCTTTCGTCTCATGTAAGCCTTGACCACAGGTGTACAACATGGAAATACTCCAGATGGAGTAACATCCGACACTCGCTGTCACAGACACACACAGAGACACACACAGAGACACACACACAGAGACACACACAGAGACACAAACACAGAGACACACACAGAGACACACACAGAGACACACACAGAGACACACACAAACACACACACAGAGACACAAACACAAACACACACACAGAGACACACACAGAGACACACACACAGAGACACACACACAGAGACACACACACAGAGACACACACTCCCGACTACTAACTTAGTAGAAAAGAAATGTTTGAGTGTCTTCGCCGTGTGTTCCCTATTTTCTCTTTACATCCTCATCCGGAGAGAGAAGGGGGAGTGAGAGAGAGAGGGGGGAGAGCGGGGGGTGGGGGGACAGAAAAAGGAAGAGACAGAAGAATAAGCAAGGAAGTATACTATCCCTACAGAGTGCCCCAGGATCCCCCCCCCCTCGCACCCCCAAGCCCCAGAGGAATGTCGGTTCTGCTCCAAATCCCCAAAACAAACCGTCACGCTCCTCGTTCTCTATTCTCTCGCACTGTCTCATAAAAACACACACACTCAGGGAGACAGACAAACACACACACACACACACACACACACACACAAACGTGAATAGATACACCAAAAAACACAGGAGTGCTGTGTCACCTCTCAGAGGGCTTTTTCAACCAGCCGCTGTTTAAAATCAAGCCCGCTCTCTGTTACGGCCCCAGTATCTGGACATGCCCTGGCTGAATTAACACCCATTTTGCTTTCGCCTTTCATGTTTTTTCTTCCGAAAGTTCTCATGGAGAAATAAAGAGTCTGACTGGATTGGCAAAAACTCCACATGAAGACATTCGATGTTTGTGGCCATTTTGCTTTTGATCGACTGGAACCCAATGGATCGTGAAGAATGTGTTTGCGGAGGGGTTGACCGGGTTCACTCGGATTGGAGCGTGGGGGTGACTCCTGGTGGGGGAGGGGGGACATGTGTGACCAAACCGGGACAGCGCTTCCACTAGACCGCTGTCTCTGCATAACGGAGTATCTATTTGATCTAAATGTTAAAGTGAGATCCGTGTCCATTATCAGCTCACGTTTTGGCAAGGGGCGAGTTGGGGACAATTAGAACTGACTCTTCGTGTTTCCTCTCCTTGTGGCACATTCGTTTCCAGGCACGGTGTGTTGGAATGAGCCTGTGCACTGCGAGGAGAAGCTGACCACTGACCCAGAGCACGAGGCGCACGCTGAGAAGTATCTCCACACTATTACACACTGATTTAACACACACACACACACACACACCGACAGGATTCCCCGGGAGCCGTTACACCCTCCTCAGGGGCCCGGTCCAAATGGAATGCTGGGCGATGTCAGGGATCCTTGGGAATGACTGCATTTCCCCTGGGGGCGTTCCTTTAGCTTGTGTGGATCAGTTACTCTGTGCTACTCTGTGCTCCTCTGGGGAATACTGATCTGTCGCTCCATCGTACCAGATCCTAAATGCTCTGCGACCCAGATGGCGATTTCCTGGAACCAGACATGGAGCAAGCACCTTGGACAACGGTTCAGCTTTCTATTTATTCAACCAGCTAAGCCACTTGACAACCAATTCGTATTTACAATGAAGACATGAACTCACACAAGGACCCTGAGAAAGGGTTTAGCACTTTGGACAGATGATCCATGAAACCTGATATTTGAAGAGGATTCTGCTTCTTGGACGGCGGGTACATAAGACCCCACCCTAGAGGCCATACCTACTCATCATGCCACCTAAGATGTGGGGAAAATTCTATCTTTCAAAAAATTTTCAAACAGAGCGAGGGCTCCCAGCGCTAACATTTTTTATTCTCAGTGCCAACATTTGTTATTCTCAGTGCCAAATTCTTTTATTCTCAGCGCCAACATTTCTTATTCTCAGCGCCAATTTTTTATATTCTCAGCGCCAACATTTCTTATTCTCAGCGCCAACGTTTCTTATTCTCAGCGCCAACGTTTCTTATTCTCAGCGCCAACATTTCTATAACTCCATGTCTCCAGCTCACCGGCCTCCTTCTGATACTACTGTCAATAAAAGCCTTGAAAACACCTTCTGATGAGCAGGGTGACCGACTCCTCACTCTTCCATCCATTGGATGTTACATCAAAAGAGGACTGGCCACCCCTCGTGGTTCTCAACCCTGCTCCTGGACGGCCCTGCCCTGCATGTCTTAGATCTCTCCCTGCCCTGACATACCTGATAATGAGCTGATCGTTTGAATCAGGTTTGACAGAGCAGCCAGAGATCTAAGACGTGTGTGGCAGGGTTGTGAAACACTGCGCTATAGGCTTCTTCTTAGATTCTGACCAAACTAGGCAGCATTGCGTTTCCGCTGTGCATTGGTTTGTTGCTGTCGGTTGTTCTTTAGTGGTTTGTGTCGGTTTAAGCGCCGTGACAACAGCAGATGGACAAAGGGCTTCATAAAATAAATGTGATTGATGAAACATCCCACAACACGGCCACTGAATGCCTACCAAGGGCTGTGCACGTAGAGTGCAACTGTTTATTTTCCAAATGGAAAAATGTTGCAGAGAGTTGTTGCATATTCTTGTTTGCACAAGATGAACGGAACATGGACATTTTACTGTTTTGGGAAAAGTGTTTTGTATTCATAAAGTTCCTCTGCTTTAACTGAAGAAAAGAGATGTTCCGGCACTTCTCCCGACAAATCATGGTGAAAGTATAGTTCATCATGGCAGACAGTCTGTTATGTATAGGTAGAGAAATTGATTGATACTCTGATTTAAGCCACAGAGTGTCAGGCTCACGTTTTAAACTCAAAAGGAATCACGACTGCACTGTGAGTCAAAATGAGATGAGCACATTGCTAATGTAGAACTCCAAAACCTCCAAGATTTCAGCTGGCTCTGATAAATGGCAATCCTATTCCAGATGCATCAGTCCTCACTGGAACTTCGGTACCACGGACAGCGGTTACTGTACCTAGAGCTAGTGATGGCCATTTGAGGCTTCATTAGCGTTATTTTAGCAGCAGGATATTATGCCGGCAGCACTCAACATTTTTTTTAATCACAATAAAAGCCCTTATTGAAATTTCTAAGGCAATATAGTTAACAATCTGCACTGTGAATAAAATTGGAACGAACATTAAACATAAAGTGTACAAACAAGATTGTAAACTATATTGCTTTATATATTTCAATAATGGCTTTTGTTTAGAACATTTTAATCTGAGTTACGGCTGCTAGCATAATATCCTGCTGCCTAAAGAACATAAATGAAACCTTGAATGGCCATCATAACCTAGAGCCACACAAGCAGTATGAACTGCAGTCACACCGTGACACAGACGTTCAGCACCACGGACAGCGGACACAAATCATGCTTTGTCTGGGTCCCAGAATGCCTACCACATCTGTGAAGTTAAAATTTTGGGGGACAAACTTTTGGGGGACCGATGGATCCTAGAACCGCTGAGGGAAACCATTTTTACAGAATCATTATGAAGCGTGCGTGTTGTGAGCCACAGCAGAGAGGTGAAGGGAGTAGCAGAAATCAGACAATGTCAAATCCTCAAAGCTCAAAGCCGTAGCAGTTCTTTGGCAGGATCTGGCTTTCCCAGGGTTTGTTTTTGTTTCCAGAACAGCCCTGTCTCGGATCTGTGAGCTCAGTGCTGCCAGATCCCAACACTCTAACCTGAGGATTTAGTCAGTGGGCCCACCCAAGCACACACAGACACACACAACAAACTAATAACCAAAAACTGGACTTTTACATGTTGGCTGTCTCTGTCTTTGTCTTTCTCTCAGTTTTTCTCGGGCTGTCTCTGTATTTGCCTCTGCCTGTCTATCTGTTCATCTGTGTGTCTATGTTTCTTTTGTCTTTATTTGTTTCTGTCTGTCTCTACATCTGTCTTTCTGCCTGCCCTGTCTATCGGTCTGTTTCCATTTCTGTCTCCCTGTTCTTTCGTCTGACTATCTGTCTGTGCCAGGAATGAGAGGAAATCGGACAGAGCTTCACCTTGTCGGGAGCAGTATTAAGTCTCTCTTTCATCCTGTCTTCCTGGCTCGGGGGCTGATGCCGGATTAAGGCGCCCCCCCCAATCGCCCCACCTCAAGCACAGGTTAGCATATTTCATCATTTATCGTGTTTTCGAGTAAGATCTGCCCCAAAGGCAGAAATGATGTGGTTGTTTGACTTGATGAGAGTGGAGCTTATGTCACAACTCTGTCCCTTCACTGATGTTTCCATTTAAAACCGATAAGATCAGGGTTAGTTAGTGATCTGGTTATTGGGACATTAAGGGTGAAGGTAGGGGTTAAGGTTAGGGTTAGTTAGTGATCGGGTTATTGGGACATTAAGAGTGAAAGTAGGGGTTAAGGTTAAGGTTAGTTAGTGATCTGGTTACTGGAACATTAAGGGTGAAGGTAGGGGTTAAGGTTAGTTAGTGATCTGGTTATTGGGACATTAAGGGTGAAGGTAGGGGTTAAGGTTAGTTAGTGATCTGGTTATTGGGACATTAAGGGTGAAGGTAGGGGTTAAGGTTAGTTAGTGATCTGGTTATTGGGACATTAAGGGTGAAGGTAGGGGTTAAGGTTAGGGCTAGTTTAATGTTAAGGTCACGGTAAATACATTTTTGGGGTAGGATGGGGACAAGCACTAACCAAATGTCCTCATTTTTCAAAAACAAGCTCCACCTATAGCATTGAGGTACCCAATCACGTCACTTCTGCCTCTAGGACAGATCTGCCTCTAGATTCATGACAGAAAAAGGCTAACCTGCTCCAAGCCCTGGAGGCTAAAGTAGTGAGTCACACATACAGGCTGGCTTTTATGCATTCTCTCTGACCCTCACACGCTCGTACACAGGTAAACACACACACACAAACATAAATTACAAGCACTGGAGAGCTCTCATTTATTTCCATATCTGGACATAGAGACGTGCAATCTCTACTTTTAACACTACACTATAAAGGTTACCTAATTTTGCAATTGACACTGCACAAATGTATTAATTGAAAATCTACCGAAATGCAGTTTCATGGTGAGGACAAAGTTTGTGCACCCCTGGATTCAATGGGGGTGTTAGCCCCTTTGGCTGAAAATACTTAATGTAGCCATTTCTTGTAACTGCCCAGTTACTGTACCAGTCTTTAGCATCCACTGGGGGGAATTTCTGCCCACTCTTTGCAATACTGTTTAAACTGCATCATTGACAAAGACTTCCTGGCATGCACCAGCCCAGTTCAAACACCCCCTACAGCATTTCAGACCTAGGCTTTGACATTCCTTAAACAGCCGTTAGAACTGTGTTTGGTTCAGCTATGGGAGGATGGCTTGGTTACCACTCCCAGATGAATGGGCACCAGACACCTTAATCCTGGGGGCCGGACTACATTTCTAATATTTACAGAAGGCTGGACCCTCCAAATTAACTGTCTAATGAGCTTAATAATTTGTACGCCTTTGACTGAAATTACTCCAAAATTAGCCATTTTACAGTTATGCTCATACAGTTAGTTTGCAAACCCTGGCATAAATTGTGACATTTTGGCTATGATTTAAAAAATATGACTGATCATGCCAATAAAACTGTCTTTTATTCAAGGATAGTGATCATATGAAGCCATTTATTATCACATAGTTGTTTGGTTTCTTTTTAAATCATAATGATCACAGAAATCACCCAAATGGCCCTGATCAAAAGTTTACATACCCTTGAATGGTTGGCCTTGTTGCAGACACAAAAGCAAATTTTCCACACCTGTGGCTTTTTAAATAGTTATTATCTCTCACGAGGATGCACTGAGCAGGCTACTGAGCCATGGGGAGCAGAAAAGAACAGTCAAAAGATCTGTGTAACAAAGTAATCTTATAAAGATGAAAATGGATATAAAACTATATCCAAAGCCTTGCAAATGGCAGTCAGTACTGTTCAATCACTTATCAGAAGTGGGAAATTTGGGATCTCTTGATACCATGCCAGGGTCCGGTAGACCAAGAAAGATTTCAGCCAAAATTGCGGGATACAAAGACGAACCCACAGGTAACCTCAGGAGAAATACAGATTGCTCTGGGAAAAGGCTGTATGGTTGTTTCAAGGAGCACAAAACAACAGAACTTGAAAAAAAAATGTACTGCATGGTCGAGTTGCTAGAAAGAAGCCTTTCTGCGCCAATGTCACAAAGAAACCTGGTTACAATACACCTGAAAACAACTTGACACGCCTTTGGAGTGACTAAACCAAAAGAGAGCGTTATGGTCGCAAGGGGTCAACAACGCCCATAGTAAACAGAAAACCAGCCCCACTGTGAAGTATCACTGATGTTTTGGGGGTGTCTGAGCTCTAAAGGCACAGGGAATCTTGTGAAAATTAATGGCAATATGATTGCAGCATGTTATCAGAAAATACTGGCAGAAAATTTGCATTCTTCTGCACGAAAGCTGCATATGGGACGTTCTTGGATTTTCCAGCATGAGAACGACCATAAGCACAAGGCCCCGTTGACCCTCCAGTGGTTACAGCAGAAAAAGGGGAATGTTCTGGAGTGGACATCACAGTCTCCTGACCTCAATATCATTGATCCACTCTGGGGAGATCGCCAACGTACTGTTCATGCAAGACAACCAAAAAACTCACAGTAACCTGACTGACTCAGATCCAAACACTTGCCCATTTATCCTGCTTTTAGCACATCAACTTTGAGGACAGAATGTTCCCTTGCTGCCCACTATACCCCACCCATTGACAGGTGCCATGATAGTGGGCATAATGTTATGGCTGATCGGTGTATAAATCCAATAATCTTCCACACACAAACACCCACCCTCTCCGGGCGTCAGACCCAGACCAGGACAGGGGCGGTGGTGATTGCATGAGGGAGGGCTCCATATCCTACTAAGACGCTCAGAGTGTCAGGAGATGTGTTGCTGATAGCAGCCTCCTCCCTCCTCCCTCCTCCCTCCTCCCTCCCTCCACTCAAACTCTCTCCCTGCCAGGAAATCCTTTAATCCGAGCACAGGCAGCAAGACGGAGGTCACCTACGACTCCTTCACTCAGCAGGCAGAGAGGGAGGGAGGGCAAAAGAGAGAACTCTTCTCGTCTCATCCAAAGAGCTCAGCTTGGAAAGCCAGGGCTTCCTCGCTCTCTTTTCTTTCTGTCTCTATCTCTATCCTCTCTCTCTTTTATTTCACACTGCTCCATGACTGATCCCTCTGTGTTTTCACTTAAAGAGAGAGCCATTTCAGAAGCTTTGAAACCCTTCTACTGTAAGACTTGACCCCAGTGATCTTGAAAAGCTGTTGTCAGCCAATAGCAGACATGGCAGCATGGCCAATGTTTGTCTGTCTTAAACCACCTCAACCACTTCAGAAGAGCCAAAATAACAGACAGCATCCCCATTCCCTGTATACTACTATCTCCTGAGAACCATGAAATGTCCTACGGATGTCTGACCTTAATGAAACACCCACTCCACCCTACAACTACACCCCCATGTCGCTCCACCCTACAACTACACCCCCATGTCGCTCCACCCTACAACTACACCCCCATGTCACTCCACCCTACAACTACACCCCCATGTCGCTCCACCCTACAACTGCACCCCCATGTCGCTCCACCCTACAACTGCACCCCCATGTCACTCTCCACCCTACAACTACACCCCCATGTCTCTCCACACTACAACTACACCCCCATGTCACTCTCCACCCTACAACTACACCCCCATGTCTCTCCACACTACAACTACACCCCCATGTCTCTCCACACTACAACTACACCACCATGTTTCTCCTCCCAACAACTACACCACCATGTTTCTCCTCCCGACAACTAGACCACCATGTCTTTCTGTCTCCATCCTCCACACCAGCCTATACTGAGGTGGGAGAGAGGGAGTGAAGGAACAAATCAGACAAATGGAGGGAGATAGAAACGGAGGGATAAAAATGGTCCTTTCTTCCTTCAGCAGGCAGGTCTGCCAGGACAGATTATCCCACTCTGTAGCCATTTGCAGATTCACATGGAGGCAAATTAAACACACTGCAGAGCAAGTGGCTGAATAGAGAGAAACAAGTCTACGCCTGGCTTCCTCACCTCTAATTCTCACCTTAACCATTAGCAGGAAAAACCCAAAACTGACCCTAGATCTGGATCTATTGGCTCCACAACCCTGCAGGTACTGATGGAGATGGGGCTTTTGCCACACAAAAAAATGCTTTGTGCAGTGCTCACACACACACACACACAAACACACACACACAAATTACACGTTACACAAACACATAGGAATCTGATATGGTTTCATTGACCGTTTGTCTTCCACTGAGTTAATCAATATGCTCATAAAATACAGAAGCCAATACCGTTCCACAGACCAACCTCTCTGCAAGTCCTCTATATCCAGTGTGTGTTATCAGTGTGTGTGTGTGTGTGTGTGTGTGTCAGTGTGTGTGTGTGCGTGTGTGTGTGTGTGTGTGTGTGTGTGTGTGGGTCTGATGTATTCATTGTAATTCCTATGATAATGCTTTGGGCAATTTAGGATGTTGATCCATAAACAAGCTATATCTGGCAATTACAGCCCCCTGGGTCCCTCAACACTATATCTGGCAATTACAGCCCCCTGGGTACCTCAACACTATATCTGGCAATTACAGCCCCCTGGGTACCTCAACACTACATCTGATAGTTACAGCGCCCTGGGTAGCTCAGCATTATATCTGACAGTTACAGCGCCCTGGGTACCTCAACACTATATCTGACAGTTACAGTACCCTGGGTACCTCAACACTACATCTGACAGTTACAGTGCCCTGGGTACCTCAACACTACATCTGACAGTTACAGTGCCCTGGGTACCTCAACACTACATCTGACAGTTACAGTGCCCTGGGTACCTCAACACTACATCTGATAGTTACAGTTCCCTGGGTACCTCAACACTACATCTGACAGTTACAGTGCCCTGGGTACCTCAACACTACATCAGACAGTTACATTACCCTGGGTACCTCAACAATATCTATATCCATCTCTCAGTCTCTTTCTATCCTTCTCACTGATTTAATACCTCAGCGAGAGAAACACAAGAAAAGACAAGAAATACAAAACACACACATGCATGAAAACACACACACACACACACACACACACACACATACAAAGCCCTTACTTTAAGTGGATGATTCAGTCCGGCTATTTGTCACTCTGCTCCTTTTAAAAGTTTTGTTTTCACAAGCACATCTCTATTGGCTCCATGTCTCTGACCTTGGTCCACAGAGTCAGCCCGTGACACTGGGTGAAGCCTTGCCACTAGCCCTAGGCTTAACTAGACCCACTCTATACTGTGAGACACTGAAGGTCAAAATGTCTCCATACTATTTGGGTTTAAAGGTACTATTTGTGGCCTAGGGTGGTCAAGAGGTCAAAGCCACTGCCTTCCCTGGTGCAGGTTCTGCTGCAGCCGGGCACTGAATCAGAATTACTGATCTTTCAGAATAAATAAACATTATAATCTTTCACCACTGTTTCCATATAAATAAAGCACAAAATGCACAAATATATATACAAATATTTATATATAAAGGAAATAATCTATATCATTAAAAACAATTGTATTTTTCCAGAGATAGGAGAAAGAAAATAATACATATGATGAAAAACTATTGTATTTTTCCAATGATAGGGGAAAGGAAAAAATATATATAATAAAAAACAATTTTATTCTTCCAGAGATGGGGAAAAGAAATAATATATATCATTAAAAACAATTATTTTTCCAAAATTAAAGGAAAAAACACCATACGGTCTCCTCTTTACGTACTGAAACAGTGAAGCATTTTTTATTCAATAAAAAGCAATTACTTTGAGCTTCAAGTATATAGATCCGCAAGTTTTATTATTTGTGTACATATTGGTTCAACCACAGAGAAATAACAACACATACAAGGTCCCTCTATTTTAGGCTTTCAAAGGTTTTAGTATTCCTTCTGTCAAAAAGGAACTTCACCCCGCATTTATCTAGAGACAACATGGGGGGTGGTTGAAACATTTACTGGAGTAGTAATCACACCCATTGCTTACAATACTATTATGTGGTCAGTGGGCTAAATGTTGCATTCTGGGTAATTCTAGTATAAAGACATTGATGGGGTCAGTTGGAAAATAACTTTAAACAAACATTGCACAAACAACCAGCACAAACTCAAAAAAACAGCATTAGCAGGAATTAGGTGAACGGTTGGACAACATTGAAAACGAACAAAAACCCAAAATGTGTACGACTCACATGAACAATCTCTCAACATGGCAAAACACGACCTCAACAATCCAACCTTAGCGCTAATTGTCAGCAATCGCATAACCTTTTCACGTGTGAGTTTCAAATATCCCTTAACGGCCCCCCAGCGTGAGTTTTTTGCACGTGATTTCAGTTCTCCAAGTTCCAGAATGTGATTATGACGTCACAATACGCCGCTTACTAGTTATGCATCACACTTTTTATTTGAATTATATTAGCAAACGTCTACCGGCAGTAACTGTTAAAAATGTATATTGAATAAATATTGACCAAATCTTAAAAATGCTGTCCTTTTTCTGAACATCACGCCGCAAAAGATGCTGGCTCGTTTCACTTGTTGCATCAATAAAACATACACTATCAGGTGGTGTGTAAAAACTGGTTGATGAAAAAGCATATCGGCTAGTGTTGGCTGCCTGTTCGTCTGTAAGTAACCCTTCTTGTCCCGATTTGAATGCTTGTTACTAATATCATGGTGTGGTGTGATCGTACGCGGGGTTAAAAGGATTACAAATCCAAATTAGTATGAAATACATAAGAATGGATAACCTCTGCCAAAATTCTGTCAACAGTAAAACATAATGAAAAACAACCTAAAAACCCAATATTGGCACAAATTATGTTAACAATAGCACATCTGAAATACGTAACTTGTTCTTTTTAACAACTCAGGGTTTTTGAAGTCGATACCTTTGTGGCCAACTTAAAAACAATCCCCAGCAGTAAGGAGCTGATAAGTGGATCCCTAAGAGCCCATCCCGTCAACAGAGGCTAACCGCTAACGACATCAGGCTACCTCCATCTTGAAGCCATAATTTGGTACTAGGAGACAGCTGACATGCCAACCTCCAGAGCCCGCCGGATGCCCTCTGATGCATTAGCGCCATTACCCAGCAGCCCGCCACAGCTGTTCCCGCGGCACCTGGGCCCGGCTTCCGCGGGGCGTGACGTCACCGCACGGCACTCCGCCGTGAAACGGTAATGACGGTTGGGTGGTGGGCCGGCCCAGGAAACAGAGTGCAACATGCCAACCAGGCGTGGAGAGACCATCGCTGGGGGCCAGCGGGGGACTGGAAAAATACAGTAAGTGGGAAGGGAATCTCTTGCATGCGGAAAGGCGCTGTGGCCCAGGGTGGTCTAGCAGACGAAGCCACTGCCTCTAGAACACACACAGCCTAGTCCGACCGTTGTCCTAACACTCCCCCTCCTCTCTAACTCGTCTATCTTTCATCACCGGTCTGTCGAATAAAAGGCAAAAATAAAAAGGAGTTTTTTTTTTCTGATGATGCTGGAGGCGGAGGAGTGGACGGAGGGGAGTGGACGGTTGATGTTGTATCTCCATTTTCCCTTTTTCCCTTTCTTTCTACACTCACTGTGTCTTCTCAGTCTTCTCTGTGTCCCTCCCTCCCTCTCCCCCCTCCCTTTCCCTCCCTCTCACTAACAGGAAGCTCTTTCTTTCTGCTGGGGTCTGCAGGTCTCGGAGGTCTGGGCAGCTTTCAGCAGTTGTAGACAGAACACACTTTAATCCTAAAAGATCCAACAACTAGAGCAAGGTCTGCCGGATCGATGAACCAAGCTCTTCTCAAGCCCCTCCCACCTCCACATGCACTGACCTCAGAGTTAAGTTTGGGTCAAAACAGGTCCGTGCACACGCACACACGCGCACACGCCCACACGCCCACACGCACACACGCACACACGCACACACACACAGACACACAGACACACAGACACACAGACACACAGACACACAGACACACAGACACACAGACACACACACACACGCACACACAGACGCACAACGAGAAACTGAGAAGCTGAAAAGGGAAGTGAGAGGATCTGATATCCCCATTCCAGCCCGGGAGAGAAATAATGAAATCATCACTACAGTTCTTTGATACAGCTCCTAATTACATCTCAGAGGAAAATCAAATGGGTAAACAGCACTTAAACAGCCAGCTGGGAAAGAGGGAGAGAAGAAAGAGACAGAGAAAGGAGACAGAGAAAAAGAGAGACCAAGAGGGAGAAGAAAGAGAGACAGGGAGAGATGGGTGAGGAGAAAGACAGGGATAATGAGGAGAGAGAGAGGCCTCCACGGTGCTGAGGAGCCCAAGGCTTGGCACCGCAACAGATGCAGGAGACCCGGGTGAAGGCGGCAAGCAGACGGTACGGCAGGAGAAGAGAGGAGACCCAGAAAAACAGATTTGTCATCCTGGTTAACCACACCTAGGAGGATTCGGGGGCGCTGTTTGGTGTGCTGAGACAAGTGCCCGTGGCGACAGTAAAACTGCTAGCAGATGGAATCCGACTGATCACCAATTGATAAGGGCATTTCCACGGCAACAGCATGCTACTGAAATTGTGACAAAAAGGGTTGCCTGAGCACTGACTGTCTCGCCGCTGCGCGTTTGAATCCTGGCCATGGCATACCGACCATGCCCGCGGTCCAGCATGGGGAAGTGCAGCTTGGCTCTGCGCTGTCTGGGGTGCATGGGCTGCATGGGCTGCGTGGCCACATTGTGCTCCAGAGAGTCCCTGTGGTTGGTCAGGCACCTGCAGGCTTAATAGAGGTTGTTGGCTGGGGAATTGTTGCTTTTCATGTCAAATACATTTTAAAAAGTCAGGGGCTGTTACTGCTGAATTGCCTATGAATTAGAGCCTGATGATCCACATCCTATAGGAAGCGGATGATGACGATCAACAACCAGTACAGAGCGGATGATGACGATCCGCATCCTGTACGGAGCGGATGATGACGATCAATGTCCTATATGGACCAGATGATTTAGATGCACATCCAGTATGGAGAGGATGACGACAATACACGACTAGCATGGAGCAGATGATGATAATCCACATCCAGTATGGAGAGGATGACGACAATACACGACTAGCATGGAGCAGATGATGATAATCCACATCCAGTGCGGAGAGGATGATGGTGATCCACACACAGTACAGAGCGGATGATGATGACAGAGCAGATCATGACAATCCACATTGTGTACAGAGCGAACGATGACAATCCACATCCTGTACAGACCAGATGATGATGATTCACGTCCAGTATGGAGTGGATGATGACGATCCACGTCCTGTACGGAGCGGATGATGATGATCCACGTCCTGTACGGAGCGGATGATGATGATCCACGTCCTGTACAAAGTGGATGATGAACAGCAACATTCGCATGTGCGCCACCAAATGCATTTCCCGAATATTAGAGATATGAAACCTCGGTATCCATAATAAGAAAGTTTGTCTCTTCCTACTTTCCTCTCTCCCTTACTCTCTCTCATTCTTCTTCTCTCGTTTAATCTCTCTCAGTCCCTTTCTGACTCTCTCCCTTACTTCCTTACTCCTTTTCCTTTACTCCCTCTCCCCTCTCTGTCTCACTCTCTGTCTCACTCTCTGTCTCACTCTCTGCCTCACTCTCTGCCTCACTCTCTGCCTCACTCTCTGCCTCACTCTCTGCCTCACTCTCTGTCTCACTCTCTGTCTCACTCCTTACTCTCTCCCTAACTTTTACTCACTCTTTAAAACATTCTCTCCCCCGTTTCTCCCATCACTGTAAAA
>JACXGJ010014483.1:0-14774 GCA_016801105.1 Esox niger
GTGTGGAGGATGGAGGATGAGGATGGAGGATAAAGGTGGACAATGGAGACTGAGTGTGGAGGATGGAGGATGAGGATGGAGGATAAAGGTGGACAATGGAGACTGAGTGTGGAGGATGGAGGATGAGGATGGAGGATAAAGGTGGACAATGGAGACTGAGTGTGGAGGATGGAGGATGAGGATGGAGGATAAAGGTGGAGGATAGAGGACACGGCTGGAGGATAAGGGAGCAGGATGTACTGGGAATTACTTACTGTAGGAGCCAGGGGGACATATTCCAAACAACCCTCATTGTTGAGCCCCTGAGCTGCAGTCACACCATCCCTGCAACAGCCATACCTGATGGACAGACAGAGACAGGAAGGAAGTGGGGGTGTAGGGGGGAAGGATGAGTTATGAGCAGAAGACTGTCAAATAACAACTGACCACCAATATGGTAACGGCTATAAACATCATAATGACATGGAACCAACGCTCTCCTCTGTGTTTCAGCCTGTAACGGGAAGTGACCAGTACCTGGTGTTGACACAGCCATACTCCTGACAGCCCTCCCTGTTGGGCCCCAGAGAGGCAGTCACTCCGTCCCTGCAGCACCCGTAACTGCGGGGGAAAGGAAAAACAACTAACTAACACAGTAACAGGTCCTTCCTCAATGATCTGTCTATATGTAGTGTTAAAGGTCTGTCTATGTGTAGTGTTACAGGTCTGTCTATATGTAGTGTTACAGGTCTGTCTATATGTAGAGTTACAGGTCTGTCTATATGTAGTGTTACAGGTCTGTCGATAAGTAGTGTTACAGGTCCTCCCTCAGTGAACTGTCTATATGAAGTGTTACGGGTTCTCCCTCAGTGGACTGTCTGTATGAAGTGTTACATGTCCTCCCTCAGTGAACTGTCTATATGAAGTGTTACAGGTTCTTACTCAGTAAACTGTCTATATGAAGTGTTACAGGTCCTCCCTCAGTGAACTGTCTATATGAAGTGTTACAGGTCCTCCCTCAGGGAACTGTCTGTATGAAGTGTTACAGGTCCTCCCTCAGGGAACTGTCTATATGAAGTGTTACAGGTTCTCACTCAGTGAACTGTCTATATGTAGTGTTACAGGTCTGTCTATAAGTAGTGTTACAGGTCTGTCTATATGAAGTGTTACAGGTCTGTCTATATGTAGTGTTACAGGTCTGTCTAAATGAAGTGTTACAGGTCCTCCCTCAGTGAACTGTCTATATGAAGTGTTACAGGTCCTCCCTCAGTGAACTGTCTATATGAAGTGTTACAGGTCCTCCCTCAGTGAACTGTCTATATGAAGTGTTACAGGTCCTCCCTCAGTGAACTGTCTATATGAAGTGTTACAGGTCCTCCCTCAGTGAACTGTCTATATGAAGTGTTACAGGTCCTCCCTCAGGGAACTGTCTATATGAAGTGTTACAGGTCCTCCCTCAGTGAACTGTCTATATGAAGTGTTACAGGTCCTCCCTTAGTGAACTGTCTATATGAAGTGTTACAGGTTCTCCCTCAGGGAACTGTCTATATGAAGTGTTACAGGTCCTCCCTCAGGGAACTGTCTATATGAAGTGTTACAGGTCCTCCCTCAGCACCTGGTCTGTCTGCAGGAAGGTTGGGCAGGACGTGGAGCCACATAGTCCTGGCAGCCCTCCATGTTGGGACCCAGGGATGCAGTAACACCATCCCTGCAGCACCCATACCTGGCAAAGAGACGGACGCAGTTACAGACAGGCAGACAGACAGACAGACAGGCACACAGACAGACAGATATTAAACTCTAACTCCAGAAACTAAAACAGAGCCCACCCTCCCATACAGCCTTCCCATAATGAGAGGTTAAATATGCAGTGCCAAGCGGCAGAGGTCCCGGCAGGTGTTTGTGTGTTTGCGGGGTCTACCTGGTGGTGGCACAGTAGGACTCATGGCGTCGAGGGTCCACCGGGCAGCCCACACCCCCTGGCCCCCGAGCCGCCGTCACCCCATCTGGGCAGCACCCGTGGTAGGACCGGCTGCAGTGCTGGTCCAGGCCCAGGCCGTAAGGGTCGTGCACGGTGTTGGTCCGGGAGTCCACCCCGTCCGGTCTGTGGACTAAGAGGAGCACGGAAAGGGCATATGCAGGGAAAAGACAGACGGAAATATGCGGAGCGAAGGTTAATGCCTCAGAAACATAAAGATTTAGCATCTCTATCTGAACCTTTCTGTCTCTGACGGATTCCAGCATCAGGATCAGAGTGGACTATCACAGTCCTGAGGGAAACGAATGACCTCTATTTATACAGTAGTATAGACACTACACCCCCCAGCCCACTTTGGGAAAGGGTACCATAGCAACTACACACCCGGTACACGGCAGTACAACATGCTCATGCTATACACACTCAAAGGCAGAAATATAGATAAAAAACACACACACATTTACACATGCAAGCAGGCAGGGAGTTAAACACACAGAAATGCGGACATAACCACAAACTCACACATTGTCACACACACACACACACACACACACACACACAGGCACATAGACACAGAGTCAAGGCCGGCGCTCACTCCACTCCACTGCATCCTAAGTATCCCACCTCCTAAGCCCATTACGTAACCGCGACCCCACGAAAACACATCCACCCTAATGGCTTAATTAGACCGTCTGTGAGCTGGGGGGAGGAAGCGCGGCGACACAGCAACAGGATGGAGAGCAATACAGCAGGGATGGGAACTGGGAAGAGTTCAGGAGGAGTTACGGTTCCCTCCTTGCTCCTTTCTCTGATCACTCTGATGTGATGTGAACATCACACCAATTACAGTGGTTACAGTAGATACATGCAGAAACCTAAAAGACAATCTACCTGAAGAGAGATCGGGAACGTAGCGAGTGTAGCCGTGCTGAGAGTTCTCGTGTCCTCTGGGATCCTGCATACTGGGGACCACTACAGAAACAGTAGATGCAATACACACAATCAGATATATACATTATGGGGACCACTATAGAAACAGGAGATCCATATACACACAATCAGATATATACATTATAGAGACCAATAAACAGACAGGAGATTCATATACACACATTCAGATAAGATATATAATTGCGGGGACCCCTTCACTTTCTCCATATTCTGCTGTTATAGACTTAATTTATAAGTGCTCGACATTGATGCAAAGAATTTGATTTTTTTAATCATCAGACCAAATCATCTTTTTCCTAATCCATAAAGTCAGAGAGGTGACCACTGAGTTCATGGTCACCTCTCTGATCACGGTCCTTCTTTCCCAGTTACATGGTTTGGCTGAACAGCCTACTCCGGGAAAAGTCGTGGTGGTTCCAAACGTCTTCTATTTAACAACGATTGAGCCCACAGTGGTCCGGGGAGAACTTAACGGGCCGGTTTCGCAGACCCAGATGAAGCCTTGTCCAATGGAGTTTTCTATCGATCTATATGTTTTAGGCCCAGACTAGATTTATTCTGTGTCTTTGAAACCAGCCCTAAATGCTTCACCGTTTGTTTTATAACCTTCACATCTCTGAGCTCTCCAGGGGGTTCCTTGGACGTCATGGCGTGCTCAAACGTGCACTGTGAAGTGGGGACCTTAAATAAACAGGCGTGTGCCTCTCTTAATCGCGTCCAGTCACTAACATGTTAGTTCCCTCACCCTGTGATCTGTAGCAGGGCTGGGTGTTGCAAGACTCCACCGTCGGGGGTTTGGAGACAGAGTTGCAACGTTCCACTGGGTACACGCTCCTCTCTATGTCAGAACAGAACACCTGACGCTCACGCAGACCCGACTCACAGCTCTTAGAACACTAAGGGGAGGAGAAACGGGATTAGCTGTGTGTGTGAGTGTGTGAGTGTGTGTGTGTGTGTGTGCACATAGCACTCACCAGTCCCCAGTCGCCGACATGCCAGCTGACGGGCAGTGAGCACCTAGGCATAGAGCAGGTTTGGATGGCCAGCGGCCGGAGCGAGGCGACACAGGAGGTGTCTGCCAGCTTGGCCGACCCAGCGCCCACACACATGACCTCTCTGGTCTGTTCCCCTGTCCCACATGTCACTGAACACTGTGGAGAGTCATACATACGCAATGAGCACTGTGGAGAACCATACAGACGCACTGAGCTCTGTCGAGAAACATACTGGGCTCGGTCAAGAAACATACACAGTGAGCACTGTAGAAACATACAGACAGACTGAACACAGAGAACCATACAATCACACTGAACACTGTAGAGAAACATACAGAGACACTGAACACTTTAGAGAAACATACAGAGACACTGAACACTGTAGAGAAAAATACAGGGACACTGAACACTGTAGAGAAACATATAGAGACACTGAACCCTGTAGAGAAACATACAGAGACACTGAACACTGTAGAGAAACATACAGAGAGACTGAACACTGTAGAGAAACATACTGAGACACTGAACACTGAGGGAACTGGGATGACAGGTCAACCCCTGTTCTTCCCCTGTCCTGCCTGCCTGGCCTTGGTACCTACCGGGCTCCATGCTGAGGCCCTCCAGGAGGCGCAGCTGTGCATGTTGCACGTCTGCAGAGTGGGCGGCGCGGGGATGTACGCTGCACAGAAGGCATCCTCAACCACGCGGGGCCCCAGCGCTTCATGGGAAACACACTGCACACTGCGCACCTGGGAACCCCCTCCGCACGAGACGGAGCACTCGTTCCATTCACCTGTCGTCCAGCTGGCAGACATTAGGGACAGACTGGAGTTAGCGTGCGGATTTAACTAACCCCCGGGTAGGGTTGAAAATTCCAGGAACTTCCCAAACAAATTTCTGGTTTTCCAGAAATGTTGGTAGAAGGTCTTCTAACATCAGGAGGTAATAAGCAGGAAAACCAGAATTTTACTTGACTGGAATTTTACTGGTATTGACAAACCCCAGCTCTGAGATATGGCTTTAACTGCCTACAGTAGAGTTGGCAAACTCAATACCTGCAGGACAGAGTAACCGCTGGATTTTTCACTCCTGCCTTACACTTGATTGATTAGCTAGGGTTGATTAGTGAGGTACTGCCTTCACCTGGGTGTTTAGGTTTAACTGGACATAAATTACAAAGGATATAAACCAACAGACACTCTGCTCTCCAAGTGACGTTTTCGTAAAAACTATCCACCTGGATTGCATGTATCTGGTAGAAAAACATCCAACCAAGTGAATGGAACAGGAGTCCCCAATCAAGTCGACGTCTGTTTGTTCAATCCGTTCTCTTTCTACAAATTAATCCTCAACTACTGGTGCAATCTGAGTAAATTGCTTTTGAAAAAACGTCCCCAGGCAATTCGTCTGACAACCTCTTTCTCTATCTACACCAGGAATGGAATGGACATCTCCAATCCTCTGGGCCACAACGGTGCCTCACATTTCCCCTTTCCCAGCAAACACAGCAGATCTAGCTGAACTAAGGCCTTCTAAATGGAACACAGTGATAGGTTGATGATTGGAGTAAGGTGCGTTAGCTGGAAATGGGGCAAAACAATGTGCCACCTGTGGACCAGAGACATCCATCCCTGATCTACAAGCATGTTGGATGGTAATATGTTATTGGCCTGACAGCGCTGCAGTCCATCCCAGCCACACACACACCCCAGCCCCAAAGCAGAAGCAAGCAGCTACAGCAGGATATTTCCCATCCCTGGTATGGACTATAACACACATACCACTAGAAGAGCAGGATGACTAAACAAAAACAGACATTCCCCTGTGACACAAAAACAGTTAACATAGAAACAGGTCTCCTGTGAAACAATTGACGTGAATTAGGCGTAAGAATTTCAATCACTCCTGGAATTAAGCCGTGCATAACTAATTCACATAATCAAAGCTTGGATTTTGAGTAGATTATTTAACTCAGCTGTGTAGTGAGCAAACGCTACAAATATCCATGTCTATGTCTCCCTGTATCGGGCCCTCACACCTGCAAGGTATGTATTAATAAATAAGGCTTAAAATATTTTTGATACACAATCTATTTTTGCTACGCAATATTTGCTACGCAATGTCAAATGATAATAAAGTGCTACGCCATTTTATTATCATTTGACAGTTGCTCTAAATACTGTCAGATTGATGAAAAACATTTCAAATGTGAAATATTAAAGTCTCCTCTGCTCAGAGATTGGTGCAACAATATTTGACTATCAATACCACAAACATCTGCATGCGGAGACTCACCTCCACCCCTTTAAAGAAATGAGGTCACACAACACTCGACAGAGAACACACCTATCTAGGGTCGCTAGCTCACTACCCAAGGTGCATAGCTGTCTCAGGTCTCTTAGCAACAGCATTAAAGGGAACCAAAAGCAAATACCCAAGTGGAGTTACAAAGGGACAAAGGAGAGGAGTAAACCCCGGCTTTAATATACTGCTTCTAGACACAGTTACCCCACTAGCTGGTGTTCAGATTAACTAATGTGCAAACAAGCCTACACAAGTGAGTGCATGGTCACCTATCTGTCTTCTTTTTTCCAGTAACATGGTTTGGATGAACAGCTTACTCCGGGTAAAAGTCGTGGTGGTTCCAAACGTCTTCTATTTAACAACGATTGAGCCCACAGTGCTCCAGGGAGAACTTAACGGGCACTGTGGGCTCAAGGTATTTAGTGAACAGTGACTTGGGACACAAACATGAACCATGTAAACCGTCACAGACTGAACGACAGACAGACAAAGAGACACATAGAAACAGCAGGCATTCTACGACATCACTAAAAACAACCAGACAGCAACCCAGCTTAGGGATCAGGGTCAGGTCAAAGGTTATTCAGAGAGGGGACCACTTTCGAGAAACTCAGCGAACACTTCCCCTCTCTCAATGTATAAAACGGCTTCTTAAGCCAGCCCGAGGACGAGTAAGAAGAGAGGATGAAGGATAGAAGATGGGGAAGGTGGGAGAGTAGAATGATGGGGAGGAGAGCTGACTAGAACGAGGTAGGAATGAGGAGGAAGGAGGGAGAACAGAGGGTGACAGAATTCGGATCTCTGAGCTGGATGATTGCCCCACGCCTTGGTTCTAGAGTCCAACATTGAAGAACAGGCTTAAACACGGAACACAGACTGACACGGACTCATACTGAACTCAAACACACGTCAGGGAGCAGTGCTGGACACGCCACACAAACGTGTGAGATGTGTTCGCCTCAGATGTGTCCCAAATGGCATCCTATTTCCTGACTGGCTGAGAGCTATGTACTGACAACAGATGTGACGTGGTTTGACGACGCGACTGACAATGACGGACCAGGTCAGAAATGTTCCCGCTACAACTGATAAGCGGTGGTCCCACCTGGTTCTCTGAAGATGTACCTCACTTTGGATGAGAGCACCTGTTAAAAGGCAAAATGTCATTGTAATATAAATATTGCTTATGATGCACTCTGGTCAAATGTAGTGCTCTAGGTAGGGAATAGGGTGCCATTGGGGATGCATGCTTCATTTGTGATGCCACCCGTATGTTTGAGGTCAAATGTCAAACGGAAGCTGTTTATGCCTGAATTTTTTCCGTTACCCTGGTTTACCTGTACACATATGTTCTGGGGCTTTCAGAGGGCATCCACACATGTGGCTGATACAGGAACGCCGTCCTTTATGAACAGGGACAACAACATCATCACTCAATCAAGTGTGAACTGGGGTGTATTCACTAGCGCACACTGAGGCAAAAAAAGCATTTTGCAACAGAAAAGCACCAGGCTATCTGTTGACCCAGGCTAAGACTGGTCTCGGGTCAAGCTTATCCCAGATTCATAGAAGCATTTGTTAACCCTGTGCTAGACTGTAACCTTGGGTGAAAGATTCAGGCATGTGTCCCAAAGACCTGGTCCAAATGCTGTGTGAAAGTTGTTCCATTTCCATATTTAGCCACACTCATTGCAACAATACTCATTAGCGTCGCATGCTGTTACAATGACCTGCCTTGGTCATGTCTAGAAGGGGTGTTGCCAAAAATTTGATGTGAGGTTAAAAAGTGAATATTCAAGTTGCATTGTTTCATTTTGAATAACACTAATCCATTTCTATTATTTATTTGAAACTGCTTAAGGCCTTCTACACTGTGGAGTACGTTCCATCTTCTATAAAAAGTCGCTACCGACAGTAGCAGAATCCCATTTAGTACAGACAGGATAATAGAGGGAAATGTGGGTCTTTATCTGCCTAAGAAAGCACAGCAATGCATTACTTTGATCCAGCTTCAATGCACTGTCTGGAGCTAACAATTTCCTGGAGCCATCTCTGGTTTCACAGGAGTTTTGGTGAGACACAGCGCCCCCTACGGGTGACTCACCTGCGGGTCTGAGGGCATATCTGAGGGTTGCAGGTACGGTTATTGTGGGGTCTTGGCAGGGCGGCACACAGGTAGTCAGGGTATGCCTCGTTGTCAATGGTGCAAAACACCAGACGGGACTGGTACCCTGAGGGGTGAAAGCAGAAAGAGGGTGGAGAAGAAGGTGGAGGTGGCAGGAGTAGGGGCAGTTTTTACATTATTTCAGCAGGGGAATATGTACTTTGTATTGTGTACTTTGGTCAGGAATAACCAGCTTTATGCCTCAAGTGAGACGTAAACACACAGACATTGTTATTTTTCTACAGTAATAATTTAATGGGCTACTGACTATTTTGTCTAAATTACACGCATGGTTTATGGGAAACATCATGACATTGCTAAAGAATGCTAATATTTAGTTGGAAAAACCTTTGCCATAATTTCACTGGATAAAATGGATGGCAATGTTGTAGATAGCTAGCAGTTTCTGGCAAATTCTATTAATGCTAATGTTAGGCAGCTACATTCATTGTTCTTCAAATCTATATCAATCTTAGCTAGCTAGCTAATGCTTTACTGTGACTAAAGTCACTCTGGAATTATAACACAGCCATCTTTACAAATGTAATATTTTTCTATATTTGCACCCATTGACTAAAATACTGTAGTTTCAGGCATCAGTTCCAAAACAAATGTTAAAAACTTGTTACGAAAGCACATGGATAGCCTGACATCAGACTCCACAGACATTCCATTTGTGTAGAGTAAAGAGGAACAAGCATTCAGATATTTCATAAGCTTTCCTAGAATTCAGAGATTTTCCAGAAATCCTGGTTGGAGAATTCTGGATTTCATGCTGATTCCAGGAATCCTTAAAAAATTTGAGTTTGGACAAAGCCATCGCTAATGCAATCACTGGTACCTGATCCACACTCCTTGCTACAAGAAGACCAGGAGCCAAAACTCCAGTAGTAGCCCTCTCTGGAACGACCGTTAGGCAGGTAGTACTCATAGTCCACTCCCTGGTTGGGATCCTGGCTGATCAGCTGAGGGGATAGAGAGACACGAGACGAGATCACTAGGTTCAAAACAAAATTCTATTATTAAGGCCTATAACCTTAAGCTGGATTTTAATTTACTCTGAAAGACGGGCAGAAACAAAAGGCCTCATCACAAATGGCCTGACTGTCGCTCGGGTAAGAGCGTCTGCTAAATTTATAATTTTTGAGCTGCAGTTTATAACCAGACGATTGGGACCACAACCGATCGATCGAGTACAAGGGAGAAGTGACTAACTGACCTCTATGACCAGGGGCTCCGTGGTGGGTCCACGACCAATGATGGTCTCTGGAGTGCCCTCCCCCTCAGCCCCCCGTTGGTAGTATAGCATGGTGCCCGCCACCGGAGTGGCCCTGGAGAAGTCAATCACCCAGTGGCCGTTCAGGTAGTACTCTCCCCGCAGGTTCTTTACGGCTGAAGGTGCGAACATAGAAACAGACTTTCAAAGACACGGGCGAGGATAGTCGCTGTCAAATACAGTCACAGACATCCGAAGACAAATTGGGTCACAGACAGAGAAACAGACACAGAGACAGTAACAGTGTTGTCTTCGCATGTCTTCTCCATCTGGTCTCATCCTAACCATCCCGTAGTCCAGGTATCAGACTCACCGAGGTAGTTTCGGGTGGCGATGCTCTCTTTGATGCGAATGGAGGTGGCTCCCACTGGGATGATGAACATCTGATTATACCCTGGGAGGAGGAACGGAACACAGTACAGAATGATGTCTCCACAGTACCATGGAAACATACAACTCCCTGACAAGACATTCGAAGAGCCATTTTGAGTTCCCTGTAGAACGCTTTTAGGTTCCATGTGGAACTGTGTTGGGTTCCAGGCAGAGCCCTCTGTAAAAATAGATCTGAATGGAAGTGAAAAATGTTCTAGATGGAGCAAGCAGATCCATGGACCCTGTCATATTGAGTGGAGAGCACTGATCCCTGGGCCTCGGGCCTTTGGGCAACAGGGTTTTTAAAAATGGACAAATGCCACTTAGGTACCTTTGGGCAAGTTGTTAGTGCTGAAGGTGCTTCTAACAATGAAGCAGGATTGTCCGTTTCCCCCACATTCCAGACATGGGTCCTCCTGCTGAGGGGATTCCAACATGTTGTCACAGCCCAGGCGCTGGAGGGGAGGGAAGGATATGGTTTAGAGTTACACAGACTGAAACACAGAGCATCACAGCCTGAAACACAAAACATCACAGCCTGAAACACAGAGCCTCACAGCCTGAAACACGGAGCCTCACAACCTGAAACATGTAGCATCACAGCCTGAAACACGGAGCATCAAAGCCTGAAACATGGAGCATCACAGCCTGAAACATGGAGCATCACAGCCTGAAACACAGAGCCTCACAGCCTGAAACATGGAGCATCACAGCCTGAAACATGGAGCATCACCGCCTGAAACATGGAGCATCACAGTCTGAAACACAGAGCCTCACAGCCTGAAACATGAAGCCTCACAGCCTGAAACACAAAGCATCACAGTCTGCAACACAGAGGCTGACAGCCTAGAAGAGAGAGGCACTAGGACTAGAATATCTCATCAGTGGGATTGTCTCAGGGCCTTACAGGATTCAGGAAGAGTTGGAGTTCTGTAACTACTTAATACAGGCTGAAGTTATAGAGAATATAAAGATGTAATGAAGTTCTAGTGAAACTTTAGGGTCTTTGTAAAACTGAAGTCACAGGGAAACAGCATTTTCTAGGGAGAGGTCATAGTGAAACTGGTATCTTTTGAACTCAAAAGAATTGTAAAACAATGTTTAAAAACACACAAACACACACACACACACACACTAACACACACCTACCTTACAGACTCCATCCACACAGACGTCTTTCCTCCCAGGGTGGCAAGGTGTGCCGTCAACCACAGAGCTCCTGTGGCGGTAGAAGAAGTTCTCTCCTCTGGGCATACAATTTAGTTCACATGGGTTCTCGGCTGGTGAAGACAGACACAAACGCACACAAACACAAACCTACGTTTTTCTGACCTGTAGATGTGGTTTTTATACCAGTAGCCAGGTGTTCAACATGACTTGGAACTCAAAAACGCTAACATTTCTGACTTGCAAACATGTAAAGAGACCGGTATGGATTTCCTCAGCTGGAATCAATAAGAGTTCACCAATAGGAAACAATATGGAATGAAATTAATTAAAACTTTGAGGTTGAGTTTCCTACTTAAAAAGACTAAACCCTGTATTTCACTGGTCTACAAAACATTGTGATTCAGCACACTATTATTAGTTAGAACTGAGTCAACACTGAGTCATTGCCAAACCTTTACCCGTAATTACTTGCCCAAATACTACTGCCTCGGGCTCACTTGTCTGTAAAAAATAAGAAACATTCCCGCACTCTGTAATCTCAAGGCTTTACCTGTCCTGACTCACTTTCACAGCGTGTGAGACACTTAGTCTCATGGGAACATGAATTAAAGATAATTTCAAGTAATGTACACTATTCTATACGCCCTGTTGCAACCCATCTTACTCAAACTAGGTGACCAGCTCCATTAATACATTATCACCAATCGGCATCCGAGTTACATGCACTTATGTTGACTCCAAAAGGAATCCTGACACCAATATTTCTCATCTATTTGCCATCATGAGGTCGCACAAATAGTTGTTGAAGGGACATTTCCCCCAGGGGGCGCCCACTGCTGGTGTGTATTATGTTTGACGGATTTCTAGGTCACTGAGGTTTGTTTCACACATAATTGGCCAGAAGGAGCGCGGGAACGGGATTTGTGTGATAAAACAACACACTCCAGTGTGTCAGAACCTGTACTGAAGAGTGAGCGACATGTGGAGAATAAATGCTGTGTTAAGGCAAGTCTGATTTGCAGGTACTGAGATGTATTTAGAACAGTAAATGCCCCATTTCCTTGGTCGTAATGAGGCCCATAGTGCAGTACCGGAGCCCAGGTGGGCCCTACGCAGCATCGGGCCTTGAAGCTCTTTTCAGTAGTGATCTTACGTGGTTATATTAAACTGTACATGTTTGAACCAGTAGGCTAACAATGTTTTGAAAGACAATGGGTCCTGCACCAGCTGCTTCTGCCTGATATCATGAAAAACACAGAAGTTGATTCCAAGGGAAAATCGAAATGTCATTTTTTTTACACACAAATATATAATTGCTAACATGATTAGTTTGTTCATTAACTATATGAGCTTTGGTGAAATTATCCATTAACGATAGTTTGCACCATCAGTTGTCATCTAGTTGCCACCAATAGCATTAAAGGTTTATCCAAACTCACCTCGATAGTACGGGAGCCACTTAAAGCGTTTCCCTTGGAAGTCAGATCCATCAAATTGGGAACATTGCTCCTCTCTGAAGTCCCGGGAACCCTCAGGACAGTCCTGTGTGATATGCAATGAGAGGTCAGAGGTTAAGTGTCAGGGTGAATGGAAAATAATAAAACCCTGAAAAAATATCTGCAAAGATTACCAACTGCTGTGTTATCACAGTGGCAATGGGTGGCAAGAACAACCTGAAATCAGTCAGGAGTCGGGAGAAGCTGAATATTGAGAAAACTGCATTTACAGTAGTCACAAAAAACAATGAATGAAAAAAGATATGGAAATACGAAAATAATAATAAAGAATGAATCGTGCATTTAAATTTGAAATCACATCCTGAATATTATTATTGAATTCATCTGTACCGTGTCCCGAACGTGTGGGTAAAATGTTGTTCACCTGGATGTTGCAGGCGCGATACGACCTGTCAGGTCCCACACAGTTACTCCCTCCGTCAGTCCTACAGCAACACATTAAAGGAGACAGGCACACATTATCTCCTGAATGAGACGGAGATGATGACAAACTTCTCCTCAGGGATCACAAGCGTTTTCAGACTATTCTTTCCCTAAGATATCATTTCATTGTGTGGTGTCTTCGTCAGGGAAGCAGTGAGGGAAAGCCAGAGGATTTTTGCTGGAAGAGAGTCGGGTCAGACTGAAACCCACATTGCTGCCGTACACACTTGGAAGACCCACCTGCCCAGGGAGCGATTCTGACCCGTCGCAGACCCAGCAGACCCGGTTCAGCTCCAAATAATCACCAGCTCCACTGTTCCGTTGTGGCTGAACAGCACAAACCAACCTGGGACCAGGCCACCTTACGACAACAGCATGTCGGCAGAAACATGCAGCGTGTTCGTCCATCCACGGGAGACCACTTAATGTAAACATCAATGGCAGCATCGTGGCAGCCAGCCAGAGCGTTTAAACCAGCGCCCAGGCCTCAGGCAGTCAACTGCCAGGCAGCAAATGCTTTGGTGCGTGCCCTATCCCCTTCTGTAGTGCTATACTTTTGAGAGGGGCCCTATGGTTTCTACATAGGGACTAGTGTTCCATTTGAACCACATCCTAGAGGTAGCCTTGTGCTCTGTCTTCCTGTATGATGTACAGGTAATGTAGGGTCAAGTTGTCCCAAAGGCTGATCCTGGGTCTGTTTTAAAATTAATTAACAGTAATGGTTAAGGTCAGGACTGGAGTAGGGGAAGCTGACCCCTGGAGCTGAACCCTGGAGCTGAACCCTGGAGGTGACCCCTGGAGGTGACCCCTGGAGGTGACCCCTGGAGCATGTAAACAGGGATGTGAGATATAAGAAGTCTTTCCCTCCAGACCTGTTCGTCATCCTCAACAAGGTCTTCAGACAGGTCTCCTCAGGCTCAATACCAGACATGTTTCATCCACATGGCCTCTTGGGTGAAGAGTTTAGAGCCGGAATATGTTAGGAAGGTGAGTGTTTCCCGTCCATGAGTCGTTAAAGCCTGAGGCTAAGGGAGGGTGAGGCTGACTCCCACATCAGACTATTTAGTACCTGAATTTTGAGCAGAGCCCTGCTCTGAACTAGGGCTCTACATGGGGAACAGGGTGTCATTTGGGAAACACGTCAAGTGTTATTCACCTTAACCCAAGCTTAGACTAGCCTAGACACACTCCTTCCCGTCTGACTCCTGCTCCTCCTCGTTGTCACACGTTCCTGTTCAGCCAACACAGAAACATTTGCGGAGGGAACATTAAGACCAGACGAGAGACTTTAGCAGGTAGCATTCAGGCCGGTGAATTTGCTGGTGGGTTGGGGGGTTCCTTGTGGGGGGGGGGGGGGCAGTGCTGGGCTCTGGGCTGCTGGAGCTGTGAGGGAGAGACAAGCAGCGCTGGGGCGACTTACTAATGGACTCGGAACAAGAACAGCAGTGGAGACTGTCTGAAAATGTTTTGATACTGTCTGTCTGGGTGTGTAAGGGGGAAGCCTGTGGGAGTGTTAGATGAGTGTTAGATGAATGGGATAGGAGAGGAAAGGCGTGTTAGAGGAATGGGATAGGAGAGGCATGTTAGAGGAATGGGATAGGAGAGGCGTGTTAGAGGAGTGGGATAGGAGAGGCGTGTTAGAGGA